>RJWM01005896.1:0-88288 GCA_004363535.1 Dasyprocta punctata | reverse complement strand
GTGGCCTTGTGCTCTGATGGGTGGGGCTCAAATTCTCCAAGGCCCTGCAGCTATGCTGGCTGCTCCCTGATGAGCAGCTCTGGGACTCTGGGCTGGGCTGGGCTGGGCTCAGTACCTCTGTGTCCTATGAGTCTGGCTGGGCATTCCCCTGAAGGACTGTGCAGGGATGCTGGGCTCAGCAGAGCTCAGATCTTCTGTGCAGCTAAAGAGGACTCTGTAAAACTTTTCTTTAAAGAAGCACATATGACTGGAGTTTCGGTGATATCAGGGGTTACCAATGGAGTTTATATTTTTCAAGTTATACTATAATCCATTAATAAAACAAAGGAAAAAGTGCCCCATTATGTCTGAAATTGCATTACAAGATTACCAGTTACAAAGGCCCCAAAGAGTTACAAGGGCATCACCAGTTACAAAGGCAGTTTTATACCAAAGGGCGAATGCTCTGTTATTGGGCCTGCTGGATATGTCCACTTGGTCTTGGCAGACATTCTGGGCAGGTTTTCATTTGATGCTTTAAGTTTCCCTTCAAGATTGAATAGAACACTTTTTTTTCCTAGTTTCCAGCTGAGTCCAGGTGACAGTGGACTCATGAATTTTATTTTGCATATATATACGCACATACATATGCATATTTTTTATGTCTTTTGCTCACATTCAGTCCACATATTCATGCACCAGCACACAGATGTTAGCACATTCCCACCCCCATGGGCAAATCTAACTAGAATAGCAGCTGCAGTTAACTACTCTGTCTAGAACAGAAGGTGGAATTGGAACAGGTGATGACTGCTGTTGAACAGGTGACTCCAGAAACTGGAATCAGAACAAGTGATGAACAGCTTTGAGGAGTGACCAGTTCCTCTTCTGCCCCTCAGTAGAGGCAGCACAAGCTAGTTACCTAGGTTAACTGTGGGACAAAACCTAGGGAAGGCCTACTTTACCCGAAGTCCTGCTCTGTGCCACATTCTAACTCCTCCCTGGGTCTGATGAGGTCCTCACTGTTGTGCAGGGGCTTCCTCTGCTTGACTGCTGAGGAGACTGAGAAAAAGTCAGAGGGCATGTAAAATGAGAGGGCATGCCTTCTTGTTGTCAGACAGGGGTGCGCCCCAGCAGCAGCCAGTGGGGCCACAGCATGACCTAAGGGGTCAGCAAGGTGTCTTCCTGGCCAACACACCAGAAATGTGGGAAAATTCCCAAGGCAAACCAAACCAAAAGGAAAACTCTTTGCACCAAGGAGATAAGAAGGCAGCGTTTACTCTTTTTTTTAATTATTATTATTTTAAAAAGCAAAACAGAAAGAAGGATAGAAATAATACAGAATTAGAAAAAAACAGTAAGAAATCAACACTAGTTAATATACTGCATATTGTTATCTTAGAAGTAGTTGTTCAGGTTACAAAATCTAGGCATAAAAAATGATCAAACAATCAAACAATGACAGCACAAACTGTTCTTTTTGGTGAACTAACAGATTATCTTGAGGCTTTTATCGGTAAATGGAAGCAGCATTCACTCTTTATGCCAGCGGACTGTTGCAGAATAATTCCACAAAAACAATAGCTGGTTTTTGTAATTGTAAGGCTGGATTCAGGTATGACTCTCCCAATACCCAACCTGTCTGCCAGCAGAGTCGGCCCTAGTTTTTTGAGACAGGTTCGCATTATGTAGCTCAGACTAGCCTTGCACTCACGTTGTAGCCCAAGTCAGCCTCGAATTCACAACGCTCCTCCTACCTCAGTCTCCCGAGTGCTGGGATTAAAAGCGTGCGCCACCACAGCCGGCTTGTCGCCTTCCTTCAAGCCTGCTTCTCTTTGCACTCTATAGGTGACCTTTTTGCCTTCTGTCTGCCTGCACCTGGCCACAATAAATTCCAAACCGTGTCACCTTTACACAAGCGGGCTTGGCTGGTCTCTGCCTTGCGTCGTTCCTTACAGTAATGCTACTGCTGTTTATGAATTACCAAATGGTTTTGTAGTGTCTCTGTCCTCTTCCTTATTCCCTTACTTCCTTCTACATGTTTGAGGAGTCCCAAGAGAAAGTGAATGGAGGAGAAACCCAGAGTACTAAGCTGTGCCACGTTTAGCCCCAAACTTTTTTTTTTTTTTGAGGCAAGGTCCGGCTATGTAGTTTAGGCTGGCCTTGAACTCAGGGATCTTCTTGCCTCAGCCTCCCAAGTGCTGGGGTTACAGATGTGCACATCATGCCCAGCCCAAATTTATTTTCAACTGCACGTGAGCTTATTTGAGGAAATAGAAACTTATGTACTTGCAACAAAATATGTGTGTGGTGGGGAGTAGGTTCTCACTGAAAAGCTAAGAGCCACTGTCTTGTGGTGGGGGCACACAGAGTTGTGGGGCATCGGACCTGCTCCTTAAGAAGTCAATACTGCCTGGTATGGTGGCGCACGCCTTTAATCCCAGCACTCGGGAGGCTGAGGTGGGTGGAGCATTGTGAGTTCGAGGCCGGCTTGGGTTACAAAGCGAGCACAAGGCCGGCTTGAGCTACATAGTGCGACCCTGCCTCAAAAAACTAGGACTGGGAGTTTGGCTCAGTGGCTTAAGCGCCTGTCTAGCAGGTGTGAGGCTGTGAGTTCAATCCCCTATGCTGCAAAAAAAAAAAAAAAAAAAAGTCAATACTAGCTGGGTGTGGTGGCACATGCCTGTAATCCCAGCACTCAGGAGGCTGAGGCAGGAGCATCACTGCAAGTTCAAAACCAGCCTGGGCTACAAAGTGAGCTCAAAGCCAGCCTGAACTGCATAGCAAGACCCTGTCTCAAAAAGACAAAACAATAAACAAAGAAGTCAATACTAGGGGCACAACCACTTTCAGTGGCCTGATGCTATGATTCGAGGAAAGTTGTGCTGAGCGTTAGGAAACACAACTGCCTCCAACTTTGTGACCTTGAGCAAGTCCAGGACCTTTGATTTTATTTTCTGTAACTTTACAGAGTTGTTGAAAGAGTAAATGAACTAACGTAAGTAAAAGTACTTTGAGAAATAACAATACTGGTGTGTTTGAACTGGCCCGGGGCTCATCTGGATTCTCACCCAACAGAGCTATCTTTTGCCTCTCCCGCCCCCCTCTTCCCTTCCTCTTCTCCTCTACTTCCTTCCCCTTCTCTCCTCCCCTCCTCTCCTCTGCATTCTCCTCTCTCCCAAACGCCAAAGTGGGAAGCTGGAGCTGCAGGAGCTTGTCTCCATGGCAACCGTCCTATCCGGGCCCGCCCCCACAGAGCTTCGAAGACCGGAAGCTTCCCCCAGCCCGGCGCTTACAGGGGGTTTGTCCCGACGCCACCACCCCAGTCCTTCCCTGCCGGAAGGTGAGAGCTGAGGCCTCGCCAGGCCCACGAGCCGCGGGCAGAAGCGGCTGTCACGAGCGGGACGTGGGGGGACCTCGGCGCAGCCCCCTCCCCGCTGCTAGCCCCGCGGCTGTCCCGTGTGTCCCGGAGCGGAGCGGGGCGTTGGGCCGCGCGGAAGGGGCGGTCGGGACGGCGGGAGGCAGCCCGCCAGAGCCGGAGTTAGGGTCGCCAGGAACCCTGAATCGGGGGCCCCGAGGGGGAAGCCGCCGCTCCAGGGGCCCGGCTTCCTGTGGGTCACCGTGTGTCGTTGGTGGAGCTTTTGTGGAGACGGCACCGCCTTCCCCTGCTGCTGAGGTGGCCGCGTGCCGAGTCCCGAGGCCTCAAAGGGTCACAGACGGCTCCAGAATCCTGACGCCAGCCCTTCCGACCTAGGGAGTCCCTTCCCTCGCACTCCGTTCCCGCCCGGGCTCATCTGGAGGTGCTGCCGCAGGACCCTTGTTCCTGGGGCGGGATCCGCGGGCAGCAGTCGCCTCGCAGGACCGCACCGCACCGCACCCTGGAGAGCGCGGCCCCTTTGTCCTTGCGCACAGAACCTGCCTTAGCTTGTTTGCGACGGGTTCCTCATCTGCAGTATGGGGAATAACCTCCTAGGGCTTATATGAGGATATAAACGAGCTTTATTTATTCAGGTGCTTAGAACAGTGGTTGACATATGGTAAATCTCTGTGCGCACTGTCAGGCTTCGTATTATACCACAAAAAAGTTGTATGATTTATTTGGTGACATAAGCTTTACGAAGCCACAGGCTTTACTCAGGTCGCTGCTGTATGGTTAGTGCCTAGAACTAGTACTTGGTGGAGTAGGGGGAAAATCAAACGGCAGGCTGCATAAAGAGGGAAAAGGGGGGCGTACATAGGATTTTTACATTAGTCATTGCTGAACTTGCCCCAAATCACTGTCCAACTTTTTAAATGTTATTAATTACTGTTGATAGTTATACTAAAATGGGACAAAGAAAATGATGTTCTTCCCCTTCTTGTTAGCAAACTAATAATACTTGCAGATAACACTGTGAACTGATAGTCTTTTTTTTTTCCATTTATTTGCTAATAGACAACAGGACAGAATTTACCACTCTTCTCTGACCCCAATAAACAGAGGTGTTAGGATATGTTTGAAGGAAATAATCTGAAAAGAGAAAAATAGTGTATTTGTGAAGATGTGCCTCCTAGCATTATTTGTAGTGATGATAACAGTATAGAAGCGAAGTATTCCAAAAGAAATAGTTAAGTGGACAATATAAATATTACAAATGGAAGTAGAAGTGACTGAAGAGTGAGAATACTTTAAGATGAAGGAATATGCAATTGCCTTTTCTTTTGAGTGGTTCCTTCAGTGTCAGAATAACTTTTAATAATTAGCAAAAGTTAAAAGAACCTACACAAAAGTTCTTTTCTCATGAAACTGTTTCCCTGAGCTCTTTGCAGCAGGCTAGATAAAACTAATTGACTCTTTGAACCTGCTCCAGAGCCAGCTTTTTTTGGGTTTCTGTTATTTCTATTCTCTGGGAGTTCCTTTGCAGTCCTGTCTGATCTCCTATTATCATATTTAGTCTCTTGGGCATGCATTTCAGAATAAATTGGGAATTACTTATGTTTATGAATTAATAAGTCTTATTTCTTTGGTTCTCTTAAAGAAATACTCTTTGAAACCAAGTTAAGATTAAGGTAAGTGCTTTCTGTACAGCCTTATGTTTTAATTTTAGTTGATTTACTCTAAGAAGTACTTGTCCTCCATCTTGTTTCCACTTGTGTCTTTAGTCTTATTTAAGTAGTGTCCATAAGAAGAGCTCCACTGCCCTAAGGAGTAAAGCCTCACTGTCCTGACCTATTGCCAGTCAAAATGTCTGCAAAATTGAGGCAGTCTTCTATTTGCCGTCCACAAAATCCAGGGGAGCCTGGCAGTCTTCTGATAGTAAAGATGAAAGAGGAAGAGCAGGCGTGTGATCCAGACTCTGATCTCCAGTGGAGCAGCTGCTACAGCCCAGAGACCTGCCGCCTGCAGTTTAGGCACTTTGGTTACTCGGACTCCACTGGGCCCCGGGAGACTCTGAGCCAGCTCCGGGAACTTTGTCATCACTGGCTGAGGCCAGAGGTGCACACCAAGGAGCAAATCCTGGAGCTGCTGGTGTTGGAGCAGTTCCTGGCCATCCTGCCTGAGGAGCTGCAGGCCTGTGTGCAGAGACACTGGCCAGAGAATGGGGAGGAAGCTGTGACTGTGCTGGAGGAGCTGGAGAGAGAAGTTGACCAACCAGAGGTGCAGGTAAGAAGGGGACCTGTGGGAAATGACCATAGCACATCATGGAGAGGGGAGCTATCAAATCGTTTTCCCACTCAGCACAACTGGAGGCACGGGCTGGTGAATGTACTCTTGGGGGTCCCAGGAAATAGATCATGGTTCTGCTTTGCTCCTCCTTTTTCTTTTCTTTCTCCTTTTTTCTCTTTCTCTTTTTTTTTTTAGCCCAGGATATTTTCTACATGCTTGCTTTGTTATTTTATTCTCAAGTCCCTACCTGATGCCCTTCTTCAGCCTCAGTTATACCTAACTGTTCCCAGGTCGTTTTTGGAAGAAGAGAGGACACGATGGCAGAGAAGCTGGCACGTTGGGAAATCACTCAGGAAATTCCGAGTAGCTGGCTCAAGCCCTTGAAAAAGCAGCTTCAGTGGGCATCGTGGGAGCCGCACTCCTTAAGGCAGCATGGTGAGGTGCAGGACTTAGCTTCTGGTGGGAAGCGAAGAGGGCCCAGTATACCCCACACATCTTGGCTGCTTTAAGAAGTCTTGAATCTCTCTTCTCTCTCATCCTCATGCTTCAGACAGTGGCAAACACAGCTCCTCTGTCTGAAGCAGAAGCCCAATCCGCAAGGTCTCCAGTTCAGCCTCATTTCCACCTTTTTGCCTTTCAGGCAGCCTCTGAGGTCCTTCTGTTGGACTCCAAGGCACACAGTCAAGAGACCACTCATCTGCCTATTGTTTCCTATGTAACTGCTTGTCTAGTTACTGTGGGATCCAAGAGCAGAACTATCCATACTGCTCCTGAGGTGACTTTGCTCTGTCAGGGTGCTGTGAATATGCTTTTCTTCTCCCTCATGTCTTAAAGTGGCTTCTATTGCTCTGCATCAGATGGTTACCAAAGTGCTCCAGAATGGCCGGCATAGCAGTCTGTCCTTATGTTACATGCACACACACACACACACACACAAAAAAAGAATGTGGGGAAAAAACAAAGCAGGTAGATAGAGTGGGCAGCAGGGTCTTATTATGAGGTGACAACATTTGAGCAGAGACCCTCCTTCTAGATGATCATCCTCGATAAAATGGGAACCAGATATCAAGAGGGAAACCTCATTTGGAAACCACCACCACCACCATGCAAACACACAGCTTCTGTATACCAGGGCTGGCCGATGAGCTAAGCAAGGTTAGAAAATACAGAGATGTTTGGAAAAGATTCTCACTGTTACATGGCAAGTGTCTGCTCCCACAGGCTTGGACTAAGCACTTAGCATCTTCAGTCTAGAAATCATCTTGCTTAACCATTAGAAGTAGGAGGGATGGGAGGGAGACTGAGATATATTATGCACTTATACCAGTTCCCCACAATGAATGTAATCATTATGTACTCCAAACATATACTAATAAAAGCTTAAAAATATTTTAAAAGAAGTGGGAGGGAAACCATCTCAGCCTCACCCTTTTTAGAGGCCATCAGCCTCAAAGCCAGGGCATAGGCTCCTGTTAGCAAAAGCCATGCTCTATCTGTAAAGGTACCCTGCCCCAAGACATTTCCTACATTTAAAAAAACGCATGGAAATTTGAAACAGAAAGGCAAAGATTCCAGGATTTTTCAGTACCAAGTAGACTGAACCAAAGTCACATAAGAGAGTGAGAACCATTTTGTAAGGCTACAGTATTTCTGCAGTTGTGTCATGTCTTACCAATGCTTCTACAGATGAACTTGTTGGTCTCAGCACTAGGAGATGCTGACTATTGTCAGGATTTTGATAGTAGTGACTAAATATTGATGTCACTTTGGACTCTGAGCTATTGAAATTAAAATCTTTATCGTTCGTAAAATGACTTCTGCTTAAACCTGTAATAATTAATAAATGAGAATGATATAGGGAACAAGTACAGGAATTTTAAAAAAACAACTCGTGGTACTCGTAGTCAGTGTCTCACTCAGTAACTGACATCTCTTCTCCTCCAACCCACTTTTCTCGTGTTATCTTTTTGATTGGCCCTTAAGAGGACTCAGAATCACTTACTATCATTCCCTCTGTCATTTCCTCAGTCTCACGAAATACCTACAGATAAAGGAATCACCCTCCAGCTATTGTGGTCAACTAAAGCCATGTCATGTCCTCATTGTGTCTAAAATGTTGCTTATTGCAGGATGATTTTGTACCAGTGCCTTTTAGCAGCTTCTGTTAAAATGCCACCTGAAGATGACAGAAGCAGTCCCTTCAGTACACAAAATTAGTTAACAATTCTCCTGAGCCTTAGATAGCCTGTGTCACAAGTCCTTTACACCAGCTATATTTAAGTGACCACAGTCTATAAGCAGCCATACTCATTTTTCATAGACTTTAAATTCAGTATAAAACAATACAGGAAACTTAGCCATTTAGCCAGTGTTATACTTTACATACAGGAGTAGAGGTTTCTGGTAGATGGGTACCCTGCGCCACACTTCACTTTTTGAGGTGCCATTTTTCTAGTTTATAATCCTCCCTTTTTTGCCTTAATTGTATTTTCTAACTGCATTTTCCATATTCCTTTTTTGACGTGTTGACTTCAGCTCATTTATTTGCTTAGTTGTTGATTCATTTATCACTATTAAGCTTTCTTGTTCACGACTCATATTTGAGTCCTCTCCTTCCAGTTGCTATTGGTTCCACTAATAGTTACTCATCTTTTAGACCCTTTTCCTGTCTTCCAGACATTCCCTTGTCTCTGACATATCTTTTTCCCCTTATTCAACATTCAGCTTTTTCAGTAGAGCTTTGCATTTTTATAGTTGGCTGCTCCCTCAGAATGTAAACCCTTCTCTTTGCCTCATGATCTTCTCAACATTTTGTCTTCTTCATCCTCCACATTCTGATGTTTTCCACACATGCTAGCTAATAATTCATATACCTATTTGGATCATTCTAGTTCCCTTTCTTTCTGAACAGAGAACTGGTGACATTGCTTTTCTGTTTATTATTTCAGATGAAGACACCAAAACTATAAATGTGAAATCTGCTGCAAGACAAAAAACCTCCTCAGGCACAGAACTGCATTGTGATGTTTCTAACCCCCTTCATATGAATGCCTCCCAAAATTTCACATCTCAAGGAACCTGGGAACAGGATGGCAGGTTTTCAAGAAGACAGGGAAACCCTTCTCGAAAAAAGCAACATAAGTGTGATCAATGTGGCAAAATCTTTAGTCAGAGCTCAGCCCTTATTTTACATCAGAGAATTCATAGTGGAGAGAAGCCTTATGCGTGTGATGAGTGTGCAAAGGCTTTCAGCCGAAGTGCAATTCTGATTCAGCATCAAAGAACCCACACTGGAGAAAAACCCTTTAAGTGTCATGACTGTGGCAAGGCCTTTAGTCAGAGTTCAAATCTTTTTAGACATAGGAAAAGACATACTAAAGAAAAAGTCCCATCAGTGTCATAAGGGAATCAAAACATTTACTTTTGAGTTTTTGCAGAACAAGGGAAGACATAAGGCACAAACACTCCTTCAGTATGAGTCAGTGGTTTTAGTAGACAACAGTTTCCTTTCAAGGGTCATAAAAGTCACAGGAGAGAGAGAAGAATATCTCGTGTCAGCATTATTTGCCTTCTGCTTATTGTTAATTCTGATGTTCGGGATTCCAAAACTTATTTCATATTTCCATCCCTAAGCAGCCTTTGAAAAGACATTTTCAGATGTTTTCTACTATTCCCATTATTAACTAAAATAACAAACTAGTATACTCAAGACTTTTTTTTAAGAGAAAAAAAAGACACATATAAGAAAGACAAAAAGCAAAAGAGACAAACAAATGACTAGAGTGACTCAAGACTTTTTTTAAAAGTATGTATTTTCCCAGTTGAGAAGAAATACGTGTGTTACCCAGTATAACAGGTATTTTTCTTCATTTCATAACTTAAGCACTAGAATTCTAAGGACTAAAGATTAAACCACTCTTTAAAATTTTTCCTATTTTGTCTTTGGTTACCAGATTCACAATGATAATAGTATTGAGGGCAAGAGAATATATATCTCACAAACTAAACTGAAGTGTCTACAGTCATTGTTAGGAGGAGAGCAAATAAAATTACTGAATATTTTATGAGGGCCGCGGACATAGCTCAGTGGCACAGCACCTGCCTGGCAAGCGTGACACCCTGAGTTCAATTCCTGGTACCAAAAAAAAAAAAAAAAAAAATTTATGAAAACTCTACACACTGTTGATGACAGTAATTTCCTGTGCTGGAAAAAAATGGTCTTTTTTATAATGTAGTTAATTAATAACTGAATGGAAACAATAAAATGATTGCTTAAGTGTCTATGGAATGACATAAATTTAAGGAATGTTTCCATAATAAGCAAGACCATTCTCGGGTGCTTGATAGGGTGATAATCATCATAAAGCAAGGAGATGAGAAACAAGACCATTCAAGACTACAAGACTGATATAGCACAAATGTTGACAAGTGCAGTAATGAGGAGTGTACCACAGCTCACCTGGGAAAACACGTCCTTAACATCTGGACAGTACTCTTCCTTGTTCTTTGTACTTTTCTGTCATAAATCAGCTGTGAATATGTTTCAGGTACTCCAAGACAGACTTTTCAGGGTTAATAAGTTGTGAAATGAGACTCTGGAGTTTGATGCTTTTGTACAAATGAAGGAATCACTGAAGTTCAGTTTAAAGAGTTCACTACAGACTCATAAACAATTGTTCAAGCCCAACTTTTCTATTTTGTAAGTTTTAAAACAACGTTTTTAGTATATCATCTCAGATGTAAATAGCTAGTTGTAGCCATATTTGATTCAAATTCCCCACTTAAAATGACAGTCTTGTATATCGTTAAAATTAGTCTGATAATATACAATAAAATGTTCTGTTTTCTAGGGATTCTTCATACATGCATCACAATTTTAATATATGTGCCGCCAAAGCAATCACAACAAATGTGTCACAATACACAATACACATGTTGTTTTCTTTTCATGGAGACAGAGTTAGCCATGATGGAAGCTGATCTCGGAAGTGAAAGTCCTTGTAAAAGGAAGAGGCTTGCAGGCTTGTCTGGTGGGATCCTGATAAAGTGTAATATTTCATTCACAGAAAATGTGGCCATATCTAGTGCTCAAAATAACTCCAGACATTAATGTGGAATTGGACTTTGCTTAGTATACTGATAAATGTAAGACTAATAACAAGAGAAATGAAAATTTTGTTGTACATTATTTCTAGCAGTGATTGTGCTTTATAGCACTACTGAATATGTATTGGGTTTTGTGTATTATTTTAAATGTAGGTATCTTTTTATTTAGGGCTCATTTTCTGTGTAAAGAGATGATCAAGTCATCTTTTAAAGCAATAAATGCCTCAGATAAATGTACTATGAATTACTGTTTCTTTGTGGGAAGTGTTTTTTTTTAGGTTCTTTGTGAATAAGATGAAAGATTCCAAGTCAAGTCTTCGGATTATGTGTCTTCATTTGGTGAAACCATAGATTTTATAGGATTACATATTCTATTGTGAATCATCTGAGCTTCACCAACACAGAGTGGTGTGAATCATACCATCTAAGTACATGATGAGTTGTAAAGGATGTTACTGGGTACGCAGATATTTTGCACTTACATGGGTGTCCTAATGAGTAGATGGTTCTCATTTATCTAAAATGAGAATTACTATCATTTGAACTAAGCTTGATAAAAATTAGCATGATGTTAGCACTCCCATTAGATTAACTAATTTCCAGGAACAGTAAATATTCCAAAATGAAATTGGTATTGTTTTATAAATGCCACTTCATCTGGTCTTCAGAATTACCAATAATCTTATCTTCTGTGTTTACTTCTCCCATTGTCTTCAAAAGCTATCACCTTCCTCGACCTTTTTGTATTCGTGTGCAGTGCTTCTAGAAACCAAATCCACCTTTGGTGGCTTAAACAAACAGGAGTTTATAACCCGAAAACTGGAGAGTGGATTCCTCCTGGCTCTCAATTACCAGCTAGATAGTGACTGGTCAGGCTCAACGTCTCTGCTCTTCTTTTAGTATTTCCCTCATGCTTATTTTCTCAGGTTTTTGAGAGACCTGTCCCAGCTCCAGAAACTACATCTGAAGTCAAATCAGGAAGAAGGGAAAAGCGGTGCCAGCCATGAGGAGCAAAAGCTTTTCAAGAAATCCCTACAAACTGTTTGTATTCCTTGTTAGAGATATTTTGGGGACACTGAAGGAAAGCAGCAGAGCCAAAGGCACTGAATTGACGTTGCTGGGTCGGACGATGGTGTTGGCCATCCTGCTCCATTGACACCTTCATCTTTATGGGATGATGACTATGTTTTTGCGTCCTCCTTTGCAGAGAAAAAGATGAGAATTCTTACAACTTCCTGCCACCGAATTTGCCAACTTGTTAGACCTCATCCATCGTTTGCTTTCCCCCTCCTCTGAGAGTGCTTGAAGGATCTCTCAATTTTCCCCATTGTTTCCCACCTCCGAAGGGCTTTGGCTGCCAGCACTCTCTCTTCTACTCTTCATCTTCTGCTTCCCTAGGGATCTATCCCTTTAACATTTGAACATGCTGTTGTGATCCACTGTCCAACCCTAAGCTTTTCCAGCATATATTTGCAAAGTCAAGATGGCAGCAAAATCCTGAATGAAAGGGAGTATAATGGCTCTTAACTTTGTCCTCTACACTTTTATTTCCTTCTACCAGGGTAATCTTTCTAAAGCACAAAATGCATCATGGCGTTTCTTGCTTAAGATGTAGACTTCCTGTTGCTTTTAGGATAAAGTCAGAACTGCTCAGCAAAGTTTTTGAG
This sequence comes from Dasyprocta punctata, assembly GCA_004363535.1. NCBI lineage: Eukaryota > Metazoa > Chordata > Mammalia > Rodentia > Dasyproctidae > Dasyprocta > Dasyprocta punctata. Next base: position 75,889 of record RJWM01005896.1, on the reverse strand, counting down.
GTTCTTAATGATCTGAACACAGCTTACCATTTAAGCTTTATCTCTTACCACTGGGTTCTGTTTGGTTGTAGCCATTTTGAATTATCAGAAGCCTTTCTCTTGCTTCTAGGCCTTTGCCTCTGTTCCTTTGAACTCTAAGAGCTTTAACATGTCATTTCATTCTTTTGTATTCAGGTTTAGTTTATGCACCACTTCTTCCAGGAAGCCTTCCTAACAGCCCAAGAATAGGTTGAGGTGCGCCACTGCACTTGCCTGTGGATTCTATTGCAATCTATTCTTACCCTTGGCTTTACATTTATCACATGAAAGAAAATGTTTTTAAAATATTAAACTGCAAATATGGACACATGGAAGACAGAGAATGTGCGAGACTTTGGGATAGAAGTTACAAGGCAGCGGCAGCAAAAATAAAAAAGGTTTAAATGCTCCAGTCCTGAGAATGGTAAGACAGTAAGGGTCAGGCACAGGGTGTCCTTTCCTCTCTGTACCCCAACCCCTAGAGAAATTGTTGGGGAGAGGTCCTGAAAGCAGAGAGAACTGTGCCTACTTGTCACTCAGTGCTTCGGGCAAACAAATGCTGATCAGGCAGCCTGTGCTCCAACACTGAACTCCTGTAAAAAGAGCAACACAGTGTCAGGCAAGAAGTTTCTGCCAGCTAACATGTAGTTGGAAGATTAGAGCAATTGTTTGTGCCCAGTGGAGACCTTAGAAATTATCCAACTCCATGGCTGGAGAGTTGGGATAGCTGTGCAAAGTAACATTGTGGATCCTGTAGTTAAAGGCTAGTTGGGGTTGGTTGTAAGTTTCCGTCATAATTCACAGGGGATCCATAACTCTCCCTAGAACAGATCAAATCACCAAGGAAGAATTTTGGCCCCCAGCTCAGCCGAAAGAACATATCATTTGTTGCTGTGTGCTGGTGAGCAAGTGCCACAGTAGACCAACTGACGGGCATTGAGACCAGAGAAGAGCAGGAAGTCAGCAAGCCCATCTAAGACCCAATCCATCCATACTGGTAAGGGAGGTACCAGGAATCCAGAAATTGCTAAGGTTATTTCCAAGATGATGAGATCCAGTTTGATCCCATAAAACTGTACATGAACTCTGTATGCATGGAGCTCACTCTAAATAGTCACAGGCACTGAGGACCGAGCTGCAATTTATACTACTGCATAGACCCTAGGCAGGCCACTGGGTGGCGCATACAAAGGACAGACCTAAATACACTGGAAACCTTTGGAAATCCATTTGACATGGAGCACAGCTCACACAGTGCAGATCAGAACATGCGGTCTGACTCTAGGGCAACTGCCTCGTGAAGCAAATAAAATCAGCCATTCTCGGGATTTAAGTAATACCTAAAACTCTATAACATATTCAAAATGTTTATGATACAATGCAAAATTATTAGGCATAGGGAAAACTAGTAATATCTCAGTTTCCAAGGAAAAAGAAAGCCTAATTACATCAATGCCTAGATGATGCAGATGTTAGAATTAATAAAAAATATATTAAAGCAGGTTTTTAACCATGCTTAGGAAGTAAGGGTAAATAAATGGAAAAGTCAGATATCAGGAAAGAAACAGAATATAAAGAAAAACCAAATGGAAATTGTATATCTGAAAAATATGACAACTAAAGCAAATTGATTACATGGGCTCAATGGAAGAATGGAAGTGACAAAAGAAATGGTGATACATTTAATCTAAACAACACAATAAAAATTAAAAACATAACATATGGAATTAAACACTGGGACCAAGTGGGCTTTATTCTGAAACTCAGTATTTGGCTCAGTATTTGAAAAGTCAAGGTAATTCACAGTATTAATAGTTTCAAAAGAAAAAAAAATACCAAATGGTTGTTTCTGACAAAATCAACATTCATTTATTATGAGACTAGAAGAGAACTGTTCTAAAAAGGACAGTTACTAAAAAACTAGAGTTAATATCAAAAGTATGAAAGCCATTTACTTTTCCCCCTAGAATTGAAAACAAAATAAGGATGTCCATCTTTAATTCCTATTTTGTTTTGATTTGGAAGTTAAAAAATAAATTTCCCTAATTTGCAGTTAATATGATTATCCATATAGTAAATAACTACTGAATTTTTTTTTGAAGCTTTTAATAGTAATAATGGAATTTATCTTGGTGTCTGCAGGACACAAAGTTGTCTTACTCAGTTTAGGCTGCCGTAACAAAAATATCACAGACTGGTTGCCTTAAATAACAAAATTTTATTCTTTACAGTTCTGAAAGTTGGAAAGTTCAAGAGCAAGATGCCAGCTGACTCAGTGACTGACGAGGTACCCTTTCCTCGCTTATGGAGGGATGCCTTCTTGCTGTATCTGAGGCAGGGGAGGGGGATACCTGTCTTGTGTATACTCTCATAAGAGTTCTGTGTTAGTTTATCATTGCTGTGACAAAATACCTGAGGAAAGAAAATAGCTTAAAGGAGAAAAAAATTAACCTCATAATTTCTGATGTTTTTGTCCTATAGTCATTTGTTTCTATTGCTTCTGGGTTTATGGTGAGGTAGAATATCTTGGCAGGGAGCAAGTGGTGGAGCAAAGCTGTTCACCTAATGGCAGACAGGAAGTAGAGACAATGAGCAAGGAAGAGGTCAGGGACAAGACGCACCTTCCAAGAACATGTTCCCAGGGACCTACTTCCTCCAAGATGGCCCCACTTCCTACAATTTCTACCACCTCCAAATAATCTATTCAACCACTAATCAGATCAGAGCCTTTACAATCCAATCACTTTACTAAAGCCCCACCTCTAAACATTGCTGCATTGGGAACTAAGCCTTCAACATTTGAGTCTTTGGAAGACATTCCATATCCAAGCCATAACAGATTCTTCAAGACCAAACTACCTTACAAAGGCCCCACTTCCAAATGCCATCACACTGGGGATTTGGGTTTAAACATAATATTTGGAGGACACAAAAGTTGACACACAAATACCAATTATACTGGTAATGAGAAACTGGAAGTTAAAAACTTAAACACCACTTAAAATAACTTCAAAAGTAATAACTACCTAATAATACATTAAAAAAAAATTAAGCCAAATATAGGCATCATATGTATATTAAAATCTACAAAATTCAGATGAAGAATATCAAAGACCAAAATAAATAGAGAGATGTAAAGTGTTTGTGGATTGGAAGAATCAATATAATTAACATGCTAATTATTTTTATTTAAAATTTTTTTTTTTTTTTTTTGCGGCACCGGGGATTGAGCTCTCAACCTTGCACCTGCCAGGGCAGGTGCTTAAACCACTGAGCCAAACTCCCAGCCCTGGTTTTTTGAGGCAGGGTCGCACTATGTAGCTCAGGCCAGGCTTGTGCTCGAGTTGTAGCCCAAGGTGGCCTCGAACTCACAACGCTCCCCCTACCTCAGCCTCCCGAGTGCTGGGATTAAAGGCGTGTGCCACCACGCCTGGCTATCATGCCAATTATTTTTAAACTGATGAATAGATACAATGCAGTTATAATATAAACCCCAGCAGGATATTGTTTATAGATACAGGTATGTCGATTCTAAAAGTTATGAAGAATACTAAGTGAATTAGGATAGCTAAAACATTTTTTTAAAAGAACAAAGTTGTAGGACACACATTACTACATTTTAACAACTATCATAAAGCTATAGTAATCAGGATGTGGTTTGACAAAGGGGTAGATGGATATTAGATGAGACAGTCAGAAATAGACATACACAAAAATGGCTTAAAAAAAAACTAGGGGTTTGAACTCTATTATGCCATTAAACATCATCCTTAGTGGTGTTTGTTTGTTTGTTTGCTTGTTTGCTTGCTTTTTAATTTTAAGATAGGATCTCCCTAAGTTGCCCAGGCTGGCCTTGAATTTGTGATCCTGCTGCTTCAGCCTTCCAAGTAGCTAGGACTAGAAGCATATGCTACCATGCCTAGCTTCTAATTTATTTTTTATAAAGATGTGAATGCAATTCAATGGAAACAATAAACTTTTAATCAAACAGACCAACGGGACATGTCTGAAGATAAAATTTCTAAACCTATAGTTCATTATTTACATCAAAATTAATGAAAAATAAATTACATAATACAAAATGTAAAACTATAAAGCTTTTGGAAGAAAACAAGAGTATCTTCATGGCCTCATGTTATTTTTAGGTATGACATCAAAAGCATTAAAGAAAAAATAGTTATTGAAATTAAAAGGTTTTAATCTGTGAAACACACTAGTAAGAGAATAAAATACAGACTATAAACTGAGAGAAATATTTTCAAATCACAACTTACCTGATAGTGTAGCTACTCTGGTAAACTATTTCAAAGTTTCCTCTAGAATTAAATATATACTTACTATATGATCCAATAATTTCACTTTTAGATGTTTACTCTAGAGAGATAAAAACATATTTTATACAAAAATTGATCCATATATGTTTATAGTAGCTCTATTTATAATTTCTCAAATTCAGAAACAAACTAAAAGTCCTCCTTGGATAAACAGCTTTAAGACATATAAGTAGAATCCTACTCAGCAACTCTCAGCGATAAAATAGAATGAAATATCGATATGACTGTCAAAGGAATTGTGCTGAATGAAAGAAACTAGTCTTTTTTTTTTTTTTTTTTGGTGTGGGGGTGTTGGTACTGGGGATGGAACACACAACCTCATGCTTACCAGGTAAGCACCTGAGCTGCTGAGCTAAACCCGTGGCCCAAGAAACTAGTCTTAAGTGGTTACATACTTTTGAATAAAACCTATTTGGGAAGCTGAGTGGAAATGACTCTTAGAAAAAAATTTTTAAAAGAGGATACATACCTTGTGGTTCCATTTCTATTACATTTTGGACAAATCAGAACTGTTGTACTTAATAACAAGTCAATGGGTTCCACAGTTTAAGAATGGAAGAACTTCATAAAGTTTTAGGAAATGAAGGAACTATTGTGTGTCAGCTTTGGTGATAGTTTCACAAATCTGTGTGTTAAAATTCATAGAACTTTATGCCAAAATAATCAAATGTATGTTAATATTTTAAAGGAGCAAAGTCCTACAGAACAAATGGAGCCAAAACTTGATTCTTTGAAAGATTAATACAGTTGATAAATCTCAGTAAAACCTATCAAGAAAGAGAAAGCAAGCATTACCAATTTTGAGAATGAAAAAGAAGACATTCATAAATTCATTCTTGCACTTTTGATTCTATTAATAGCAAATCACTTTTAGCTCGTAGTTTGTCAAAAACTCATCCTTAAATAAACCTAAACCAAAGGAAAAATGAAAGAAAGAGAGAACATCACTAAAGGTCCGATAGACATTAAAAAATGTTGAGGAAACACTGTGAACAACTTTATACCTATTATGAACAAACTCAACAACATAAATAGATACTTTTTTAAAAAACAAGCCTATTTTTTCTCAAATCTCATGACCAGAAGTGAATTACATGAGCATTCCTAGCCAGAGAGGCAAAAGTAGTAGACAGAATGGTCATGGATATCCTAGGTCAATCACAATTATTTCCTTAGAGCAGGTACATTGTTCCCCTTCCTGACAAATACAAAAGTGTCAGGGTGTGTTAAAAGTAAGGGGGAAGGGTTTATTCAGGAAGTTAACAATAGCTCCTATGGTTAGGTTTTCAATAATGTGTAATCCAAAGACTCCTGGTACAGTGCACATACTAGTTAAAATGGAATTTTTATCAGTGTAAAGTGCCCATGGGAGAGTTCCAAAATAAAGCCTAGAGAAAAACCTAGGAAATGTCTTCCTTGGGTGATAGATGATAATGCCAAATCTGAAGGTCTGAGTTTTTCTTATGGTGGGAAACGTTTTCTTACTTTGCTTCCTCCACATCAGAATGCCTGTCTTCCCTCTCAGGACTTCATGTAAGTGCCCTTGGTGGTATTCTATTCATCTCTATTGTAGCACTTCTATATTGCCCTATAAATTTTTATTTTCTTGTCTATTTTCTTGACAAGACAGTAATGTCAAAAGAATCATAATTTCATTCTATTTATTTTGAATTGTTTATCACCCAGTTAGTACCTGTTTGGTTTTTTTTTTAATTCTTTTTAAATTTTTTATTTTACCATGAATAAATGAATGGGATGCTTTGTATCAAGACAAGGCAAGGTACAAATATTTCCCTGATAAAGTGATGAGCTCCCTTTTGGATTTAGACGGATTGTTACTTATATAGAAAGTACAGCAAAAGCAGCCAAAGGTGTCAGTTTCCTCTGAGTTTTTTGCATAAACCTAGATGATGTGGGACACCTTGTTGCTAAGAAGCTAATGATGAGAAAGAGTCATTAGAGCCCAGAAAATAATGAGAAAAGGCCTCATGACAGCTCCCGCTGACAGCTAGAATGAAAATGGGCACCTAGTAGCAACTTAACAGCCCCCCATGCTATCATGTTCCAAGAAGATCGTAAGGTGTTCTGCCAAGATTCAGATCAGCTCTGGTTCCAGCTTGCCTGGGTGGCCTAGGTGGATGTGCACAAAGTTGTGAGCCCTGGTGGAGCTGTTTCCCACACACAGGCTGCCCAGAGGAAGAAGATGCTCTATCCTGACTAGATCTCTAAGGCGGCAACAAGAGCTATACGTGGAAAAAGTCCACAGAGTGAGGCTCAGAGAATGGTATTTCAAAGTGGGTGCTGGTGGTCCCTGCCTTCTAAAGAGTAACTTAGGAAAACAACATTGTGGTTTGCACTTACTATTATAGAAACAATTAGGAAGAATAGGAATTCCAGGCAAAGAGCTCTGTGAAATTTCACATTTTTAGTTCGTTTTTTTTCATGTTAATCATTTTTATTTTCCAACATTAATTAGATGTAAAACTTTAGTAAGGGGTTGGGGATGTAGCCTAGTGGTGGAGCACTTGCCCAGCATACATGAAACCTGGGTTGGACCTACAATGCTAGAAAACACAAACACACACACACACACACACACACACACACACACCAAAAATGCCTTGAGCTAGCCTTTGGGAGGGAAAGTTTAGAAAGAGCAGCCAAGTTGGATCTTGGCAATAGCCAGCTAAGAGAGCGAAGAGGCTAGATTTCTGCGGTCTCCTACAATGAAGAAAAAAAGCATCAGCAGAGGTAACAGGAAGAGAAGATCTGGTTGGAGTGAAAAGTAGTGCTGTACCATCAGCTGCTCACTCACTTGTTTTCTCATTAATTCAACAGAGGCTAAAGGCAGTTTGCAGAGGTTACTTTCCTGAATGAAACAGAACTGAAGACAGAAACTTGAAATGCTTCTGTAAGGCTGGACCTACACTGCTGAGTACAAGCCCTTACACAACAAGGCTCTTTTGTGTACAAATGCTTTCTGATGCCTGTCATGTGACCTAGCAAAGACAGCAATGTGATCAGGCCACAGTTCATTTATTCAACAAAAATTACTGAGTTTTATATGTACCAAGCAGTCAGCATCCTGGGACTAGATGAGAATACTGTGGTGAATAGAACAGTCAAGGTCCTTACCCTTTTGGGACTTACAGACAAAACAAAATTTAAAAAAAAAACAAAAACAAAACAACAACAAAAAAAGACAAGTGAATAGTAAGCTTCAAGAAGAAAGACCAGCAGTGGTGAGACTGAATGTGTTGGGCCATCATGAGTCCAAGAGCCATCGTTAGAGAAGGGGGCCTTGCAGGTCAATATAATGATTTTCTAGGTCATACAGAGGGTAGTTGGCATCCACTGGAGGCCCTCAGTCACAGGTAAGGAGTGGTCTGATTTACATTTTTAAATGAGCATGTCAGCAACAGCTTTATGTCCTAAAAAGCCCAGCCTGAAGTTATATGTTAATGCATTCTGAAAATTCACTGTAACATCATTATGAAAACCCTTAGCACGTCTCATCTTGTTTCTCTGGTACATTGCTCACAATAAAGCTCTGTGCTATCACTGCAGAGAGCCAGAAGAGTCAAAGGTTTTTAAGCCCTGTCTTTGTTTCAAAACTTACTTTCCATTTGAGTGTTCTGAGCTCTTGGGAAGTTATTTATTTACTTATTGTATTGTGCGTCAATGATTTCAGCTGTGACTGGACATAATTAAAGTTCCTGTGTCATAAAATTTGTGAAAAAAGGAGTAACAACACATCTAAAGTACTGTAATGTGCCTGGCACAATATAGTAAGCTTTCACAAATATTCACTTTTATTATTACTTTCAGAGGATTACTGTGAGGATCACATGAGATAATGCATCTGAAAGGGTTGGGGAAATGTATGGACTATCCCAATGGCAGCTTTCTCTCTTTTCAACCCAACAGAGAACGCTGGGCTATTCAAGCACAGAGGCGCGAGGCCAAGCGCAGGCTCAAAGTGGTCATTGTCATCAGGCCGCCCCTCCCCCGCGCGGAGCACATCCCCATGGCAACTTGGGCTTTGCCTCTCTCCGCCTCCTCGGGCCTGCAGACCGGAAGCAGTCCGCGCTGGGGGCTTCTGGGAAGCGGCTTGTGAGCGGCGTTTCTGCGTCTGTCTTGGACAGCGAAGCTGCTGCCTCCTGAGCCAGAGGTTTGCGCCGGAATTGGGGGAAGGGTAGGAGGAAGAAGGGGACTCAGGGCTAGGGTTTTCGGACTCCTCAGCAGGAGTTGGCGAGGAAGCTTGGCTGCGTCCTTTCTTGGCTTCCTGGGAGGAACGGAGGAAAGGCCGCGGTCTTCGCGCCTTATAGTTGAGGGGCAGGAAGGGGTCGACAGGAACCTGCTCGAGTCTTCAGCACCAGCGAAATGTTCTCCAACCCTATGTCCGCTGCGACCCTTGCCTTCCCCCTCCCCCACCTGCCGGTTTTGTTCTATTTTGAGGCCCTGGCGTCTCGCGGAGGGTTCTGGGAGGCATCTCTGTGGGAGGTGGGAACAGGGCGGGCTTTGCGCAGAGGCTGCCGGGACTTGTAGTCCAAGCGGGCCGCCGGTGGAAGTGCTGTAGTTTAGATACTGTTGTGGGATGGTGGCCTACGGTCGTTTGAAGTCGCTGCAGTGAATGCTGGAAAGGAGGGCTGGACGTCAGGGCAGAGGTGGGGGACACAGTCGTACTCTACATGAATGAGGCGGGAAATCACCTCGAACCATTCTCGGGGCAGTGTGCCATGTAATATAAGAAAAGAAGATACTACATAGGAGTCCTCCAGCCATTTGTTACAGTAGGGTTATTGACTAAATCCTATTTTTAAGGCCACCACATTTCAGGGTATTTAATTAAGCCCTTGTATATTAGCTGTCTGATGTGTTGGTTTGCGATTCCTAATTTCCACCTTGACTGATTACAGTAAGTTGTTTTAAGTTACCCTTTTTCGGGTTCTCTGGGCCCTGAATAAGTGTGTATAAAGTATTTGCATGGCTTATTCTTAGCACATGTGGTATGACTATGTAAATACTAAGGAAAGGATAGGAAAATAGCACAAAGATTCCATTCAAGTAAAGACTGGGAACAGTTATGAGTCATCCAATGTAAGGACAAGACTCAGGGCTCTTCAAGAAGTTAGAATGGTTGTGAGAATACTTTTTCTTAATAGAGTAAGTGTGTTGTCATTATTGTTATTATTATTATTATTATTATTATTATTATTATTTTGAGACAGGGTCTCACTGCGTGGTTCAGACTGGCCTTGAACTCACTATGTAGTCGAGGCTGGCCTCGAACTCATGGCAGTCCTCCTGTCTCAGCTTCCTGAGTGCTGGGATTACAGGTGTGCGCCACCATGCCAGGCTGTCTTTATTATTAGTGCCTGTCATAAATTTGAATTTATTTATGTTGTGATGGGTGACAATATTTGCATATTAGTATGCAAAATATTTTACTTTTTCCAATATTATGTGATCTGTTATTGTGCAAATAAACATTTTTCTTTACATTTTTGTCTCAGGGGGTTCTTAAACATTTTAGTATGTATTTCTTACTTATTTATTTTATCCTGGAGATTGAACCCAAGTCCTGTGGCACAGTAGGTGAACTATCACTAAGCTACATCCCTAGCCCTTCCACTCCAAGGCTATCCTCAGACTTACTATCTTCTTGCCTCAGCTTCCCAAGTAGATGGAATTAAAGGCATGTGCCACTATGCCCAGCTTTTTTAACTTTTTAAAAACCATTTTATGAGAAAAAAATCTTGAAGCAGGTAATAAAAAAAGCAGCTAGGGCTAGGGATGTAGCTCAGTGGTACAGCATGTGTGAAAGGACCTTGGTTAAATACACGGTATTGTTTTTTTAAAAAGGCAGTTACTTTTGATTTGACTTAAGTATCAGGAACACCAGTCCTGAATTGCAAATAATGTGTTCCAGGGTTAAGCACATTTAAAAACACTGAGGAACAGTCTTACTTGGATTCTTTTGATTGTTGAAGTAGGATTTGTTGACTTTGTAGGTCATAGATTGAAGTCTTTTTCTGTAAAGGGCCAGCTAGTAAATATCAAGTTTTAAATATGAATTCTGTTGAAACTATTCAACTCTGCCAACCTTGCCGTTGTAGCATGAACTGTGAACAAATTAAATGATTTGTGAACACAGACATCTTAATTTCATGTTTTCACATGTCAAAATTTGTTAACCACTTTACAATTTATATATTATTTTTGTTCCAACCTTGTAGAAAAATAGGCAGCTGGCTAGATTTGGCTATCAGCTATAGTTTGCAAATTCTGGTTTATGTTATTGTTTGGAATTTTTAATTCAGTAAAAAGAGCAAATATATTTTCCCTCATCAATTTAAATCCATGTTTTTATGAAGGATATTTAATCATTTATGTATTTTTTAAAATTTTTTGTACCTCAGGAGTACCTGTAACGAACAAGAACCGGGTATTTCGCTGAGACTTCCATTCTGCCTTGTGTTTTCCTGAAGTATAAATCAGGATGTCTACACAGTCAGTGGAAGAAGATTCAATACTTATCATCCCCACTCCAGATGAAGAGGAAAAAATACTGAGAGTGAAGTTGGAGGAGGATCCTGATGGTGAAGAGGGATCAAGTATCCCATGGAACCATCTCCCTAACCCAGAGGTTTTCCGACAGCGATTCAGACAGTTTGGATACCAGGATTCACCAGGGCCCCGTGAGGCTGTGAGCCAGCTTCGAGAACTTTGCCGTCTGTGGCTCAGGCCAGAGACACACACAAAGGAACAAATCTTGGAGCTGGTAGTGCTGGAACAGTTTGTTGCCATCCTACCCAAGGAGCTGCAAACTTGGGTCCGAGAGCATCATCCAGAAAATGGAGAGGAAGCAGTAACAGTGCTAGAAGATTTGGAGAGTGAACTCGATGACCCTGGACAGCCAGTGAGTCTGCTTGTTGTCACTTTTTTGCATCAGAACCACTGACATAGCTGTAGTCAGAGCTCCTGTATTAATTTCCACCCAACTATGTTAGAATTATGCATATTTACGCCATCTCCCCAATTCCCTCACCACTGTCCATTGTCTGTGCTACTTTGCCATCTAGGCCACTCCATTTGGTTTCTCCTGTGTGCTTTCCTGGTTGAACCAAAATCTTAATTATTTCCAGGTTTCTCTCCCTCGACGGAAACGAGAAGTGCTAGTAGAAGAGATTGTATCTCAAGAAGAAGCTCAGGGATTACCAAGCTCTGAGCTTGATGCTGTGGAGAACCAGCTGAAATGGGCATCTTGGGAACTCCATTCCCTAAGGCACTGTGGTGAGAACCAAAATTATAGAGTGGAATGTGGGCCTTTTTCCAGAGCGCTTCGCTTGTTCAAGGAGAGCGTAGGAGGTGTCACTCTTACCCAGATGCCTCAGACATACTGCAAGACAGTGATGGCAAGCCTTTTAGAGACGGAGTGCCCAAACTGTAACTCAGAACCCACTTACTTATCACAGAGTGCCAACACTACGATTAATCCTGAATGCTCAGGTTTTTTAGAAAAAAAAAACTTGCACATTAACATCTTTTGTCTTAAAAACATAACAGAGCTTTCAGTGCTACAAACAGCTTTTTATTGAGAAGTGTACATATACATTTGCATACTTTTGCACAATTGATATGATCTTTGCTGTTGTATGCATGCTGATAATTCGTTAGAATTCTCCTTTGCAGCTGCTACAATGCTAGAAAATTCCTTATAGATATCCTATTGGGCTTGCAGGATTGTCTCCAAATGTAGAGTTTTCTAAATGCATTTTTAAACTTGGAAAATATTTCAACTGCCCACTTTCAAGGTCTGTGGTGACTTGGCTTGCATGCCAACAGAGAGAGCTCTGTGTGGTCAGTGCAGCATGTGGGCCATAGGTTCGCCACCACTGATGCAAGATCTTGATTTTTTTTCTGATAACAGTTGATTTGCTGACATCAGGTTTTTTACTCCTCACGTTAACATTTTCAGCCTTTTCTTTCCTTTCCTGAATACTCATACTTCTTGTCCATATCAGGCTACCATTTGTGTTACTCTATCTAGCCTGTAGTCCCGGTCTCTGTATTGTAGACATTATTACCCATTTATCATCTGTTTTACATTCTTATGTTTCAGTCTCCGGCTTAATCCTATTGGTACAGTAAGCTTATCTGAAGCCTCTTTTATTTATTATTATTATTATTATTATTACTACTAAGTTTTGCTTTCTTCATTATAGTACTGGAGATTGAACCCAGGACCTTTGCACCGAGCTACATCCTTGGACCGCTTTTATTTTTTGTCTTGAGACAGAGTCTCGATAAATCACTAAATTGCCCAGGCTGGGCTTAGACTTGTGATCCTTCTGCCTCAAGCTCCAGAAAACCAGAATTTCAGGCTTGCCTCTAATCTTTTTGTTTATTGTAGATCACAGAAATCTTTCTAACTTTTTAGTTACTTCTGTTTTCATTCCTTCAAAGCCTACGTAGTAAGTTTTTTGCCTTAAGAGTTTTTGTTTTTGTTTTTGTTTTTGTTTTTTTTTGGTACTGGGGATCGAACTCATGACCTTGTGTTTGCCAGGTAGGCACTTATGCCACTGAGCTAAATCCCTGGCCCTCAGAGTTTTTATAGAAATTATTTTGGGGGTGAATACTTTTAAGTATCTATGCAAAAATAAACTGTTCCTTAGCTATAATAATGCTTGAATGCAGAACAATTTTTTTAAATGTCATAATTCACTTATTCCATGGATTCCCAGTATATTGGCAATTAATGGCATGTATATACATGTGTCCTCTGCTACAACTCAGCATCTTCCTAAAACTGCTGGATTTCATTTTATATTTATATGAGTTTAAGTGAAATTTTGTTTGAGACCACTTTGGGAATCATTCTTTGAAGTAGTTGGAGATAATGCTGGTTTGCTTAGACAGAATGAGGTCTAAGTAAGTTTTCTTCCCTTGTGAGGGATCATTGCCAACAAATCACAGCTTCTGGGGTGCAGCTGAAATCTTCTGGTTATCTGCAATGTTTTATGTTTTCTAGGGGGTTTTTCTTTGAAAAAAGCTTGAGACTACAGCCATTGGTCTTTGTAGGTGATATCTTCTTGGGTTGAAAACTTCTCCCTTTCTCAATTATAGAATAATTTTTATTTATTTTTTTATTTTTTGGTGGCACCAGGGATCAAACTCACAGCCTCACGCCTGCCAGACAGGCACTTAAACCACTGAGCCAAACTCCCAGCCCTGGTTTTTTGAGGCAGGGTCGCACTATGTAGCTCAGGTCGGCCTTGTGCTCACGTTGTAGCCCAAGCCGGCCTCGAACTTACAGCGCTCCGCCTACCTCAGCCTCTCGAGTGCTGGGATTAAAGGCGTGTGCCACCACGCCCAGCTTAGAATAATTTTTAATAGCCCCATTCCAGTACTGTAGTCCTTCCTCACTTGGGAACTTCTGTTTCTTTTTGTGCAAATTGTCTCCACATAAGCTTCATAATCACTTCTCTGTTCATGTCTTCAGGCCTCACTAACCTCCTCTAACCCTTCAGTCTGTCCTCCCTCTCTTCCTGGCTTCCCTTTCTCTGCCTTTTCTCCCAACTTTGTTCCTTTGTCAAATCATCTCTGCTAGACCACTTTGAGTGCTACTGCTTACTTTGTTGTCACTCATTTCTCTGCTAAGGCTTGAAGTGTCAGGGAAATTTTAAATGAGACTTGTGCTTAGCTCCGCCTACAGGTGGGTAATGGTACCTCATGTTGACAATTAAGGCTTTTCTTTCACTAAATGCATCTCACTTAGGCCTAGAAGTAGCAATTTTTCTAAGTATCAGGACACATACCAACCAGGACAAGCTTTGTTAAGAAACCTTTTGTTTATTAAGGGTATATTGAATTTTTAAGTGTCATGTCTTCAGTGAACACATGATGCCCTCAGGTTATCTTCACCCCCTTCATATTCAGACTCCTGGGTACTGCAGTCTTGGCTGAAATATTTTTTCTTGCTCATTCTCAGAAGTACTTACTAACAGATTTATTATTATTTTACACTTTTGTGTTTTGATGTAATTTCTCTCTCAAAGAAACAACAATTTTCTTGTGACCATTTTTTTCCTACAAAATTTTGTCTAGACCTCACCATATCACTTTTGACTGTCTCTAGCAGTTTTAGAATCTACCATTTATAACCCTCTTGACCGTGTTTTACTTAGATACAACCTTTTAAGTTGTCATGCTCTTACCTTATTAACCTCATAATCAGTCATTTCATTTTTCTCTCTTTTGAGAGTAGGCAACTTTAACAGTAGTTTTCAGCATGTTTATAGATGTGTACAAGCTGTTTATGTGTAGTTCATTAGGATTTTGTTTCTCCCCAAATGGGAATTGAGTGATGTTTCATTTTCTGTTTCAGATGATGATGCTAGGACTGAGAATGGAGCACTAGCTCCAAAGCAAGAGATCGCTTCGTCAGTAGAATCTCATGAAGTTCCTGGGACTCTCAATATAGGTGTTCCTCAAATTTTTAAATATGGAGAAACCTGTTTCCCAAAGGGCAGGTTTGAAAGAAAGAGAAATCCCTCTCGAAAGAAACAGCATATATGTGATGAATGTGGAAAACACTTCAGTCAGGGCTCAGCCCTTATTCTTCATCAAAGAATCCACAGTGGGGAGAAACCTTACGGATGTGTCGAGTGTGGGAAAGCGTTCAGCAGAAGTTCCATCCTTGTACAACACCAGAGAGTACATACTGGAGAAAAACCTTACAAATGTCTTGAATGTGGGAAAGCTTTTAGCCAGAATTCTGGGCTTATTAATCATCAGAGAATCCATACTGGGGAGAAGCCTTATGAATGCGTTCAGTGTGGGAAATCATATAGTCAAAGCTCAAATCTTTTTAGACATCAGAGAAGACATAATGCAGAAAAACTTCTGAATGTTGTGAAAGTTTAAGAAATTACAAAAAAAAATCAGCTCTCAGGTCTTTTTCTTCAGAAATGAAGACAAAATTTAAAACATGAAGTGATACAGAATAGTTTTTTCCCCGTTGACTCTCAGAAAATCTACTGGGAAATACTAAAAAATCTTCACTCACCATGATTATATTATCTTGAAAGAAATGGTGTTATGCCTGCCTAGAAACTGAAATTTTAAACTTAATTCAGGTATTAATGCCTAAATTTTCCATGTGATGTTTATATTTTGTTTTCCAAATAATGAACTACTTGGTTCTTTTTCCCTTTCTTAAAAGTTTCCTTTTTCAGATAGATAACTTATTTCTGTGTTGATCATTGAAATGTTCTCTGTAAGGATACATTCCCTTCTCCTTTAAAAGGCAACATAGGAATTTTACAGTCTGGAAACCATCGTAAACCATTTTAAAACCATCTTTTAAAAACTTCCTGTTTTGTTTCCTTTTACCTAATTTAAATATACAGTTCAGAAAGTAGAAGCTGAAGGTTGGCTAAAAACCTCAAAATAAAATGAGCCTTAAGAAAGAGTTCAGATAAGTTTTGGGGATAAAACTTCAAATAGTGAGCAGAATATCTAGATTGGAAAAGGTACACGAATATTTTGACCTAACCACTGAAGTATATCAGTTTAAGTGCAGTCATTGCCTACAGGAAAGCTAAGAAACTAATTTTGTCTACTGTGGGAGCATCTTAATAATAAAAATGTTTTTCCATGTGTCATTAAAAAGTAGCTTAAGTAAGCAGTTATAAGGCTGAAGGCAGAAATTAGAACACTAAGAATTTGCAGTATTGAAAAGCAAATGTAAACAGAAGGTAATGGTCTGTTCTGGCTTTTAGAAGAGATTCAAAGATCTAATGTATTCTTATTTTGCCTTTATCTTTGTTGCAGACAATATTCCCTGACAGGTGGGCAACAAATGTCAGGTTTGCTCTTCTCATTTTTTTGGTACAGAAGGGTTGAACACCAGGCTAAAAACAGTCATGCATTTATTAAAACATTTTCTACCAACAAGGCACTGTGCTAGGTACTGTAATCCTACCATAAGTGGGTAGGTATTTCTTCCACTGTAAATCAGGGGGCTTGGTACAAAGCTGTTTTATGTAGTTAGCCTCTTTTGCCTGTCAGCATTCCCAGAGGAGGTCACCACCAAGATTCCCAGAGCCATAGTTCTCTCACCAAGGTGTTGTATTTGGTGGGAAAGGAAGACTCAGCTCAAAGAACTAGCTGGCTGTCCAGCTTTCTTCAGAGGTGAGTCCAAGATAAACTTTTTCCAGTTTGGCAGTTAATGAGTTTTTTAAATAAAACTGAACAATCTCTAGTAACATTGAGGTTGTACCTACATGTGAGGTTGAATGGACTGTTCTACTTTAAAAATAAGCAACTAGGTTATTAACAGCTAGTTTATTAACTATCAAAATTGATCTATTTTTTTTTTTAACTTTCAGTCTTAACACATTTTAAAAATGTATTAAAGTAATACGTTGTAGTAGTAGGATTATATACTCCTTGGCTGAGAATCCCAAGTACTGTGGTTCTACTGTTTAGTGGAAAACTCAAAAAGTTAAAATATTGAGTATGAGAAAAGGCTTTTTTAAAATGGGCTTCACAGTATGGAAAATGAACCATGCGAATACAAACATTTAGTAGTTCCAGATATTTGCATTATATCTGGTGCTTGATTTTAAAATGGAAGGTGAGATTTGCATGAGCCTGTTAAAAAGCATAGTAATGCTGGGCCAGCTGGTGGAGAAGTGAGGCAGAGTGGAACTTGTTTATAGATTTTCTGATAACAATTACAAGAAACGTGCTTTATAGATTAAGATTTATTGAAGTATAAATATGTAGTAATGATATAATGTATTTTAAGTTATATAAGAAAACGTAGGGACTTTTGTTTGGGTCTTTTTTGTGGCTGAGAGGAAACAAGTCAATGCCCAATAAAGCTATAAACTCTGTTCTTAAGGTAAAATGATCTTGGGGTGATTGATTTATTTATTTATAACTGGCTTTTTTCCAAGTAGGTTTTGAGGTGGTATATTTGGAAGACTGCTGGGATGACAGAATATCAGAGTAGGTAATAAGGGAGTAGGTCTTTCAGGCTGGAAATTTTATGCTTCTAAATATCTTATATTGCTCATATACAAGGAAGTTTCCCTGTGGTAGATTTGTCATAGATGCCAAAGATACTTGATATGTGAGAGCACAGAAAAAGTAGCATTAGAGTTGACAAATAGTTTGTTGTCTTGCCAGCTCTGATACCTGTGCATTGTTCAAAAAGGATTCTGAGGCTAAGGCAAGGCTTTGTGGGGAAAGAGGACTGGACCAAAAACAACTGGATGGTGGTACATGGGGAAAGGAAGTGATGAGATGTGGACTCACCATCTCCAGTTAGGCTTAAGTTCCTACTAGACAAGTTGGTTCAAAGTAACTGTTTAGTGAATTATATCATCCAGACACTGATTTATGCCCACACAGATAAACGTGGTAATTTGCGGGGAAACCTAGCTTCTGATGAAGTGGCGATGTGGCAGTTGCCAAACAGTGCCCTAAGCAGGACTCTGGTTAGTAATGAGACTTGTGTTAGGGCATGCCACTGAGCATTTGTTAGTTGCTGTTAAATTTTCTTCTGGTTTTTGGGAGGTTATGCTGTTCACATTGACACTTATTTGACATTTGATCATTTAGCAGTGTGTCTTATGTTTGGAGGGGAATGTTACATGTATTGAAATATGCTTCATGCTAAGCATTGAATTAGTCACTACACCTATCACCTGTATTTGTAGACTAGGAAATCAAGATTCAGAGACATGCATGTGACCAGTAAGAGCTAAAATTCAAATCTAGTTTTCTGGACTCCAGAGACATTTTTTCACTATGCTGAGTAATATCTGTTAAATCTTAGTTGATAAGTGCTACATTTATATGTTCTATGGTTAGCATGCTCATCTGAATTAAACATGCTTATCTGAATTTTTTACAGTACAGAAATGTAAAATGAAAAAGACATTTCCTTCCATAACCTTACCGAGAAGTGATGGTAGTGTGGTTTGTTCTTCCAGATTTAGGGATATACATGTTTAAGCAAAAAAGAAAAAAAAAATTAATAGCTAACACTTAGGATTGTTGTGTACATGCACCAGTTGAAGTGCTTTACTGTGGAATAACTCTTAATCCTTGGCAGCAGTATGAGGTAAGTACATACCCCATTTTACAAGTACTGTGCTGAAACTTGCCTCTCTTCCTCTCACACTGGTGAATATACTAATTTATTTAACCAACCCCATTTTGACAGATTAGTAAGTTCTTTATAGATACAGATAGTTAACATCCAAGTACATATATTTTGCTATGTATGTGGGTGTTTCTGTACTATAAATAGCTAGAAATTATTGGTTAGAGAATGCACATTTGACATTTTTGAGAAATACCATAAAGAAGATTGTACCAGTTTATATCTCCATTGATAGTAAAAATGCCTGCTTACCTGCAATCTCACCAACACTGCATCCTTAAAAAGTTTTTCCCATTTAATAGGCAAAATATGTTTTATCTTTTTGTTGTGCCTTTCTTTGATTAATAGGGAGGAACATTTTTTCATGTTTATTAGCCAGTTTCATTTCCTTTGTGAATTGCTTTCATCCATTTTTCTTTAGTTATGAAAGTATAAATGATCGTCTTCTCATTATACAAAATACAATTGTTACACAAGCGTAAGAACCAAGACCATTTTTCCAGGGCTTCCCGTCACATTCCACTTTCCAGTTTAGTATATATCGCTCCACTACCCTTTCCATACATTTCCATATGAATAGACATAGCAGATAAACACTATTTTTACATAAATAGGATCATATATAGGAATTACTTTTTCTCTCAAAGGTAGTGAAGTCTTTAAATTTCTTTAAGGTTGAATGGGATTAAATACTATGAAGATAACATTATTTTTCCCCATTTTTCTTGTGCTATTATATTGCCAAAGTAAACATCTTATTCAGATGTCTTTGTGCATATGAGTGAATGTTTTTTTAGGTTGGAGTCCTATAAAGTGGATTGTTGCGTTGAAAGGTTTGTCATCTTGACAGACCTACCTTAGCCTTCCAAAATATTTTCATAACTTCTATATTTTCACCAACTGTATGGAAAGTGCTCATTTCCCCATATAGCCTTACCTATACTAGATAGTCCCTATCCGTTGGGCAAAAGAGAGAGAATCCTTACCTTGTTTTGCATTTCCCTGATAAGTAGTGAAGTTGGGTTATATTCATGTTTATTGGTCATTTACAGTTTTAACATTGATTGTATCTTTTACCTACTTTCTAATTGGGTTGTGTGGATATATGTTGGTTTTGTTTGTTCATCATCTCTCCCCGTTTTGTGGTAACAAAACCCTTATTTATTGTGGTAAACCCATTCCATGTGGCTCAGGTGAGCACAGAAACAGGCTTGGCCTCCTGAGTCCCATAGCTCCCCTAGCCACACAGTTAAAGAATGGACATGTAACTTAAGCCAGGCTACTAAAGAGAGCCCTCAAAGAACTGCTGGAACTACTGGAAACAAGGTTTTATGGAGATCCCAGGAAGCAAGGATGGTGTCAGCCTGAACTTGTACCACATGGAGAAAGTCTGTCTGTGGAGAAACTTGGAAGCTAGCAGAAATGGAAAGAGAACTAAGTTCTGGTATCATTTTCCTGGAGGCCCTTGATCCAGCTGTGCCTAAAGCCTGCCCTACCTCTGGACTTTAAAGTTTTGTGAGCCAATAAAGTCCCTTTCTTGTTTTAAGATAATTGGATTTGGTTTCTGTCCTGATTAATATAGGTTATTTGTATTTTCTTATTGATTTGTAGAAAACCTTTGTAATTTTAAATTCTAAACTTATACTTCATGCGCTATATGTTAATAAAACTAGCATGGCCTTCCATGGTTTGGCCTCTCTCAACCTCTGCCATTTGTTACTTCAGTTTTCCTGCTCCTTATACCATACCGTACACATCTACTTCACAACAGTGTTGGTGCTGAAAAGGTCTGGATTAGTAGCTTTTCACATAACTTCAGTAACTTCTTTGGAAATTCTCATCCTTCTTCCAGATTCATTAATCTGCAACTGTAGGACTTGGTACTACACTACTGAGTCTGCTGCAACCACCTGACACTGCTCTTGGAGCATTCCCCTCCAGCATTTGCAACATATGGAACACAATTTAGTAGTTTCTTACAAAACTAAAATAGTATACAGTTGAGCAGTTGTATTCCTTGGTGTTTACCCAAGGGTTGAAAACTTAGCATTCACACAAAACCTACACACAGATGTTACAGCATTAGCTCTATTTATAATCACCAAAACTTAGAAGCAACCAAAATGTCCTTCAGTAGGTGAATGGGTACACTGGTAATTCTAGACACTGGAATGTTATTTAATGCTAAGAAGAAATCAGCTATCAAGCCATAACTCAATGACACCTAAATACTAAGTGAGAGGCAACCTGAAAGGGTTACTGTATGTGATTCCAACTATGTGACAGTCTGGAATGGGCAAAACCATGAAGATACCTAAAAGATCAGTGATTGCAGGGATTGATAATATGTATAGAGGTATGAAATATGGAAGTTTTCTGCCTTCTCAGTTATGCTATAAACCCAAAACTAAGGGAAAAAAATTACTAAAATAACATGAGATGCAACTAAAGT
Source organism: Dasyprocta punctata (assembly GCA_004363535.1). Classification (NCBI taxonomy): domain Eukaryota; kingdom Metazoa; phylum Chordata; class Mammalia; order Rodentia; family Dasyproctidae; genus Dasyprocta; species Dasyprocta punctata. The sequence continues at coordinate 54,903 of RJWM01005896.1, read as the reverse complement.
ACCACTTAGAAAAAAAATGTATAGTAATACAATATCAATGCTAGAAAAAAAATTCTCAATTACCTCAACTTCTGTCTTAAGTGAGTGACAAGATACTAAACCCAAATTAAAAAGGAAATAAACACTACATTGCAAGGTAACAAAATAGAAAAAAATGAATAAAAAATGAATTTCTATAGTGTAACCCAAAAGCTATATTGTAAAGGTGTTTTTTGTTGTTGTTTTTCAAGTTCTAGCCAAACTGGTCAGGAAAAATACAAAGGGTAACATTATTGTACAAATACACCATATAACATTCTAGCCAAGGTTGCTAACTGACCTTTATGCTTCCAGTCTTTATTTCTTGTATTATTTAGCTGTCAGTAGTATTTTGCATGAGTGGTGCATTTTATTTGGCATCTAGAACAATTCATTTCTTCATCTTTCTGGATTTCATATATGTTGAAGTGCCTGAAGACAATGTTCCAGTGTCATTTCTATATGCGTTCCCTTGTTGATCTCATCTGGTCTTCAAATCTAATGACCCTATACTATGTCAACCTAAAATTCTCTGAACTCTAGACTCATCCCTTTGCCTACCAGATATCTACATTTCTATAATGGCCTTAGTTTGGATTCCTGATAAGACAGCATAAAAGAAAAATCTATTGCTAGACATTACCTGAGTGATACATTTCCAGAAAAGGATGGCTGAAGGTAAGTGGAAGGTGAAGCAAGAGAAAGCAAATTGGAGAAGGTATTACTGAGAATTGCAGCTTCTAAAGGGGCATAGCTATTTGCTTAGTCTCACGGAACATACCGTGTAAGCAGTATGAGCTATGTCACTTCACCAAGGGCGACAGAAAAGAAAATGACTTTTCTCCAGATTCCCCTCTCACTCTGGCTGAATTTTCCTTACAGTGCATGAATTTCTTCACACTTAGCACTATTCAGCCAGTCTGGCAGCAAGAATGGAAAGCCAACAAGATAAGATGGTACTTTGGCCAGTGATCAAGCAAGAGTCAGCAGTCTTAAGGGGTGGATGGTGTCAGGAAATCTTGAAGGGTCGTTAGTAACAGAAGAGAAAACTCTGGTCCTACAAATAAACAGAAACTTATCATCTGGGTTTGGCAGTGTCTGGATATGTTTTTGGCTGCCGTAACTGAGGACGGGAGGGTTGCTCCTGGTTTCCTGGATAGAGGGTGGAGAGAGTACTAAACGCCCTAGAAATCTACAGGACAGCCTCCTACAGCAAAGAATTATCTGGACCAAATACCAATGTGCAGAGGGCAAGAACCTCTAGGTAAGATAGTTTTGATTTCTCCACTGTAGTTACTATTTCTCCATTTCTACTCTGTTTCAAGTGAACCATCCCCTGTCCCCTCTGAAGGTGTGGATTTCACATCCTGTAGGTGGTTAGAATTTAAATGTATAATTTGGAATTCTTCCATATGATTTGTCTCTTCCATATGGACTTATGTTCTTTTCTTTAACCACAGGAACCCCTGAAGGTTGGCTTTTGAGTTCCTGTGACATGCCTTTGTCCTCTTGTTTTTTTAATTCTTCTACAAGATGATCTAGGTTTATCTCATATTTTCCCAGCCTTAGCCTTAGGATCAGCTGTTTCTCGAAGGAGCACAGGTTACTTTAATTTGGAGAATGGTGTTTAGAAACCAAGATCTGGGTATCCTTGTTGATACTGGGGTGTCATTGCTTCTAGGTTCTCTTGGAGAATGGCTCATTAGTACATATGTATGTACTGTATACTAATCCATGTATAGACATGTGTTCTGTACTTGCTCCTCTACTATATGTGTTTTCTGTGTGTAAAATGTATACATGAGTTAATATTGATGCCTCTGACTAATGTTTCTGGTAATCTTTGAGCACTAAATATTGTGGGTGAAAAACTGTAGTCTATAGATGAGATTGTCATCTCACAGGACAACAAATCTCAGGAGCTTCACAAAGCTTTTTGTTTTCTTTCCAATTACAACTAAACCCTACCAACTCTAAGCACTAATAAGTATCTTGTCCTACCTTAATGATTACATCGAGTGATGTATTTTTTGAATAGTATCATTATACAATATATACTTTATTAAAAGTCAAGTATATTCTTTGTATATGCTATAAAACCCTCCCAAAGCCTTGCCTATGTAATTAATGTTATATGTTAAATTGAAATATTAATTGGATCATTATAGGGGATATGCAAAGTAAATGATAGTAGAACCTACCAAATGGTTAATACTAGAAAGGCAACTGGAATTTTTATTTTTAAAAATTATTTCTATTTTTCAGTTGAGAACTTTGCATGTATATTGCCTGTTACCAATACACATCAGAAAAAAAGTGATGAATGTTGCCACTTTTAAGAAAAGATGATCAGTATTTTTTATTTTTAAATAATATGCTACACAAATTAATCCTATAGGCAATACTTTAGCTATTGTATGGAGAAAATGTCTTCTTTATATTAACACATTTCTGACACCAGATGTATGTAGGCTTTTTCCACACCAAGCAATTTTCTAGATAGCAACTAGGTGTCTACAATTCAATTACAACTCTACCTAGAGTTATCATAGACCCCTCAGGTAAAGCATTCAGTCCCATAAGACTGCCCTCTCCCACTTCAGGAATAAATTACATGTCCATGTTTTCTTTGGTGTTTCTAATTGGCTAAAATCAAAGGTTTCTACAACCCCTGGAATGGCTTATGGAACTCAAGGAAAGTTTACTTAGGAGGTTTCTGGTTATTATTAAAAAAAAAAAAAATACAACAGGATCAGCCAGGTGGAAGAGATCACAGGGCAAGTTGTGTGGTAAGGGACACTGAGCTTCTATCTCTTCCTTATGTGCCACTTTTTGGAAGGTCTTTGAATCCTATTTTTTTGGAATTCTATAGAGGCTTACTTGTGTAGGCACAATTGATTAAATCATTGGCCACTGGTGATTGAAGTCAGCCTCAGTCTCTTTCCCCTTTCAGAGGTCAAGTTGGGTAGGGTAGGACTGAAAAACTCCAATCCACTAATCACAAGTTATGTTTCCCTGGCAACTAACCTCTATCTTGAGGTTTTTTAAGTTCTTTCTGAAAAGTTATGTCACAAACCTAAACTCTGAAGTGGTTGAAAGTTTGTTATGAATAATAAGACATTCTTTTCATCTTTGTTTTCCACTCCTTTCATCTTAATTGTCGTATCACTTAGGAAATTCCAAGGATTTTTAGGAGCTTGTTCTCTTGTATTTATGGTTTTGCTTTCTGTGTATTCCGATATCCATAGTCAGCCTTGAAAATATAAATATAAAAATAAATGGAATATTCCAGAATGCCTTCCAAAACTTTTACATGTGAATCATCTCTGTCCAGAAAATCTGTATTAATTACTTTGGGAACAGCAGCCAACACCCATAATTCTAAGGAGGAAGGTTTATTTTGACTCATAGTTTGTAGAGGTTTCGGTCCATAGTTGGTTTTAAGAAAGGGCAGCATGGCAGAGGTCCATGTCGGAGAAGAAACTTCATGGCATGGTCGTGGGAAGCAGAGATCAAGTGAAAAGGAAGGAAAATACATCCTTCCAGGTCATGCCAAGAACTTCCAACAACACATTTAGCTATAACTCACCAATAGACTAATTCACTGGTGAGCATCACACCCCCACGAACATCACCTCCTCAGATTCCCACTTATGAACACAAGAGGCTTTGTTGGGAATGAGACTCCAGACTCAATTTGTTGGTGCTGAAAAGAATGCACTGACACAGAACAAGAAATTTTGACAAGGCAGTTTTAGTTTCTCTTTTGCAGAAGAAAACAAGTAGGAGGTAGTAGGCATGCCTGGAACAAAGAAGCGTCAGTTCTTTTATGCTAATACAGGAGGTAGGTAGCTGACCTCCTTCCCATTGGCTGGGTAGAAGTTTCACAGTCTTTCCTGATTGGCTAACTCAGGCAGCATGGGAGGAACCAGAAAAGTTATTGAGTGAGGAGGAAATGTTTAGAACAGAAAATCTTTGGCTCCTGATGAGCTATCCTTGGTTTATAGCTGTGTTCCCAGGGTTTGAACTGAGCAGGCCACATTGTGACTAGTGTGTCCAGGAAGGGCTGTACAGGGTGAACCAGAGCCTGAGACAGAGAGAATCTCATTTGATAGAAATGACAGACTTTATTGTTTTTCCCAATGCCCTCCTCCTCTTAAACATTATCACTCTTTTCTTCAAATTCCTTGAGTAGGCACTTGCCTTTGTCTTCCACCAGGAGCAGTTTAGCTAAATAGGGTGGGGAATACTGTTTGGTGAGAGCAGTTTCTGTAAGTCTCTGGGTGAGCTCCCTGGTGCAAGGAATAACACAGCAACCTATGAGAATGAGACCTTCAACTACTATTATTAGGAAGATAATAATGGATGTCATCACTCCTTTCCATTTCCTATCACTCCAAACCATTGTTCTAGTAGGTCAGTGAGAGGATCATTAACACCCGAGTTTTCTGCCAATTCATTTGCTAGAGTGGTCAATCCCCTTAGTGATGGTCTCATCTGGGGCCATGTATTGGGGATGAATGTGCAGCACTGGACACCTATCATTATGCAAACACTGCCTTTTTCTGTCAACATCATATCCAACACTAGTCTGTTCTCCCAGGCCATCTGACTGGTAGGCCCTGATTGTTCAGACGTTCCTTATATGGCATCCCTTGTGTAATTGACAAATCTGTGTTGGTTATAATGTAATTTATCCAATGTACATTTTTGTTAATAGTGGGCAAGCAAAACAGGAAAGAATCTAATCCTGCAGCTATCTGATTTTGATCCTTGAATTCATTAGGAACTCTTATCGGGATACCAATCGTCAATACGCAGGTCAAATGACCTGCCAGGCATTAGATCTCTTTTTTTCCAGGATGTTCCAGAATGACCTGGAGACAGATGAGAAAGCTGAGGCTGAGCTGCATGGCCTAAAATGGCACTGTTAAGGAGGGAAAAGTAATTTCTTCACAGAACAGGGCGTCTGTTTCAATCTTCTGATAATGTATTCTTCCTTGAAGTACAAGTAAGCTGAGAGAAGATTTCAGGGCACAAACATTTTTGGATGCAGACTGATTGTAAGAAATACATTTTTTCTGGGAAGATGGCACAGTGGTAAGCAACAGAGAAAGACTCTCTTTGAGATTTGCCATCCAGACACTGGAAAATAACAACACAAGGAAGAGAAGGACAGAAGTGGGTTCCCTGGACTCAGGAAGTATCTGAAGCCCATGGGGAAAGCAAAAAGAACTTCAGTGGAGAAGGAAGTAGCAGGTGGCACCTTCTCCCTGAGTGGGGACCCACTGCATAGGAGAAGCAGTTTGAAACTGCCAGCGTAAGGTGACTGCTGGCAACCCCGGAGGCCTCCAAGGAGAGATACAGCAGTGCAATGGAGGAGTGGATGCCATGGACTCCACTGACTGGTGAGTGAAGCAGATTTGGCCATCCTTCGGGAGAGGGTAATTGGCCAGGAGCCATTTTGGAGAGGGACCAACTGATCTCAGAACTCAGAACAACTGTTGGCTCCATCTAGCAGCTCCCAGCTGAGTTCAAGCCCACAGAATGTGCACTGACTGCTGCAGGCTGAATGGGTCTGGTTCCAGCCTCATAGCAAGAAACCAGCCTGAAATTCAGGTGAAATAAAGGTGGAGGCTCACTGAGATTATCTACTACCCCATAAAGCTGCTGCTGGCTTGCTGGGATAAATCAACTTGGGCCTGGACTCTGTCTCCACGCGTTGTCTACCATTGACAGCAGAGACAAACCTTGAAGTGAACATCTCTCTCTGTCTCTGTCTCCATCTCTCTCTCCCCAATCCCCTCTCTCCCTCCCTCCTTCCTTCCCTCTCCCTCCTTGTTTTTGAGCTTGTTTTTACATGAACATGAATGTGGTTTCTAGGTTTTTATGGATGTAGTTCTGTTCTGTTCTTCCTTTTATTTCTTCCTTCTTTCTTTTTCTCCTCTCTTCTGCATGTTTCCCAAAGTTTGCATGATCCTCCTTTGTCCTCCAGCCTTGCTTCTGATCTCTTCCTTTTCTTCAATTTCTCTACTTTTTGCTAGCTCCTCTTAAATTTTCTCCCCTGAGTGTAAAATTGGCATATTGAAGGTTTATTTACTGAACACAATTTTCTGGTTTGCTTTAGATTTTGTTATATAATCTAATTCATATGGCTATTTTATTTTAATTTTAATTTTTTTTTTTGGTACCGGGGATCGAACTCACAACCTCACGCCTGCCAGGCAGGAGCTTAGGCCATTGAGCTAAATCCCCACCCCTAATTCATATGTTTAAAGGTGGCAAATTAATGGTTACCTCAGTTTGTCATTTTCTGGGCTTTTTTGATGGTATTGTTATTAATGATTGTACCACTTTCGCCAAAGTGACATAATTATTCTAGCCAGCTGCTCTTCCTGGAATACGAAGACTGAGATTGTCTAAGGGTCATAGAAAATACTGTGCGCCAGTGCCAAAGAAATAGGGAATAGGCCAAGCAGGGAGCAACTGCTTATTCCTAATAAATCAAAGAGGTAACAGACTCAAAAACCCAAAAGCCAGCTACACATGGAAGACACTTCTGAGAAGCAGTCATTTCCTAAGGGTTCTAAATACTACCAAAAAAAATGACTCACTATAGGCAATTTACAAGCATCAACCAAGGAATTAAACTAAGAAAAAAAAAGATATTTAAGCAAGATGCAAGGAGACAGGGATATAGCTCAGCGGCAAAGCACCTGTCTGGCAAGTGTAAGGTTTTAAGTTTGATCTCCAGTACCAAGAAAAAACAAAATAAAACAAAACAAAACAAAAAAGAAAAACAAAAAAAAAACAAGATGCAACCCTAGACAGCCAGTTCACCAAAGGCAAACCCAGGGGGCAATGAGATAGGACAATGTGAAACCTACCCACTTGGCCTCTCTGAAGTGGTAACAACAAAGCAAATGAATGAGGCTCTAGAAAAAATCAAATCAGAAATAATTTCTAAGATAACCACAGGAATGGTGACAATGAAAAACATGCTTAGTGACTCTAGAACAGATACAAATTTAAAAAATGGAGGAGCTAAGAAATTGAGAAGCTAAGGAAAATGACAGAAACCATGAAAGCCCAACATAGAAAAGAAATGGAAAAAATTAAATTCATAAACAGATTCAAGCAGATATCCACAAGACTAAAATTTTCATTGAAGGTATCCATGGCAGAATAAACCGACGTGAAGGCAGATCTCAGATATAGAAGACAGGCTTGTTTTTAGTGACCTTGAAAAGAAAGATTTCTTTAAAATAGCAAAAGACCATCAGAATGGCCTTGTGGTCTGAATGCCAGGGTGAAAGGAATGGGCAATTGCATCAAAGTACAAGTGCCATTTCATGTGTCCAGAAGAGTGTCCAGTAAAGGCTCCCCACAGTACCACCAGACATCTGTCCAGGGCACCTAGATTTGTAAATCATTCTGGATGGTGTCAAAGGACCAGCTTTCATTACACTCTTTCATGTTGCCTAAGAATGTCACCTCTGCCTCCTGCCACTTCCTTCTGCAAGAGGAAAAGTAGGCATCTTTTTCTGGTGGTCAGATAGTCCTCTGGTGCTGAACCACAGGACTCTGGACTTCAGGAAACAATAGCAACAATGTCCAGCAAGACTGATAGCCTCATACTCTAGACAGCTGTACTATCCTAGGACAGGGCTACCAAGCATATGAGGCTTTGTGGATCGGAAGATCATCCCAGAGGAAAGGGAGCCATTTGTTCCTCCTAACAGTCACTTTTGTTATGAGCATGCACAGAACATTTTATCCTTTCCACCTGGGCATTTGTTTCTTCATATCCAATCTCTATTCATACATTATGTAGTCAGAATGCCATTTCATTCACCTTGACTAGAGTTGGGTTATGGGCAGGAACATATGGGGATCTAGTGAGTTCATGGGCCACAAAAGAGGTCAGATCAACTGGTATGGGAGGTGAAGGAGTTTGGACAAGGTGTAAGGTGAAACAGCCCAGGGGATCTTGTCCTGTAACATCTGCCCCTAGCCCATAATCTCCATATGACTTGAGATCCTCATTTGCTTCTTTTGAGTTGTCTATTACCAAAGTTAAGGGATTGTATTAGTGAAGTCCATGCTTGGGAGGGCATATTCCCCTTATCAAATGTTGAGAGAGGAAACCTCCTGGAGTGAAGCTGGACTACTATGCATTAACTATGCAGCTAAGATCCCTGGGGAAATTGAGGTAGCTAAGATCCTTGAGGAGATTGATGTTTATGACCCCAGCTATGTATGGGTACAGCTATGAGGTGACATCAGTGGAGCATAGCAGGCTTGGAAAGCTCTACCAAAACTTACCGTTCTCCTTGATCATTGTTTGACCCTCCTTAAATATTGCTTTGCTTCTGTAACTTCACTTCATGCTGATTTCCAATGAAAAGTTGCCCTGTAGGATAGAAACAGTATAAAAGTGTAGAGATGCTGGCAGAATAAACTGCAATTTGTTCCTAAAACTCTTGGTCTTGTTGGTTCTGTTGGGGATTCTGTGCAGTCTCCTGCTTCAGTGTAACATGGGACGAAGTTCTTTTTTTATGGTTCTAAGGGTACAGGACTTACTGGGTGGACAGGCATATCTAAGGAATTCAGTAGTCCACTACATGTCTCTATGATACACAGTGGTCAGCGTAGGAAGGGGCATCTTCTCCAAGGGGATAGAAGTACTTTCCTGCTGTACTTCATTGTCTTGGAATAGTCACATTTCCATACAGGATGACCTGACATACGTCAAAGTTCAAAGCCAGAAGGTTGGATATTTGGTGAACATTGATGGTAAATTGACACAGGGCGAGTAGGGGCAAAAGAAGGAGAAGGAGAAAAACAACAATTAAACATTTTAAAATTAATTGAGTGTTGGTATCTTGGGGCAGACTGTTCACTGCTTGTCTCGTGGTGGTGTCGATGTTCCCTCGACTTGGGTACAGTGAGACCATCCTCTCTCAGCTGCTTGAACTGCAGTCTTGGTTTTCAGGAGTAAAAGGAAGGGTCCCTCCCTGGCCAATCTGAGTTTGTCTTCTCTCCATGATTTTTTTTTTAATTTTAAAGAGAAAAAAACAATAGAAACAATGATAGAGAATTTCAAAGCAAAATAATAGGAGATTAACAATGGTTAATATATTGTGTATTGTTACCTTCAAAGTAGTTGCTCAGATTATGAGATATAGGCATGAAAAATTGATCAAGCAATACAAGCACAAACCATTCTTTTCAATGAACTAATAGAAAGTAGTATAATTATATTAGCTATCATATATATATATTCTTTTTTCTTTCTTCTTTTCTCCTTTCCCCCATCCCAGTTCTTTCCTTTTGAGCAATTTCTTTCCCATTCATAGTATGTATTATACACTTTGGATCTTACTCTTTCAGTTTCTTACACTAGGGAGACAATACAATGTTTACACGTGCAAGTCTGATTTATTTCACTTATGAGTATATGTTCTCAAGTTGCATCCATTTACCTATGAAAGCCTTGAGATTATCTTTATAGCTGAGTAGTCCTCCATTGTATTAAAATACCACATCTTTTTTATCCATTCTTTGGTTGATGAGCATTTGAGTTGTTTCCAAGATTTTGCTATTACAAATTGTGCTGCTATACACATGGGTGTACATGTATCACTGTGGTATGATGTTTTTAATTCTACTGAGAAAATACCCAGAAGCAGAATAGCTGGGTTGAGTGAGATCTCTAATCCTAGTTTTTTGAGGAATTTCCACACTGACTTCCACAGTGGTTACACCAGTCTACACTCTCACCAGCAGTAGAGAAGTGTTCCTTTTTCCCCACAGCCCTGCCAGCATTTGTTATTGGTTGATTTTTTTTTTCTTTCTTTTTTTGGTACTAGGAATCAAACTCAGGACCTTGCACTTGCCAGGCAGGCACTGTGCCACTGAGCTATATCCTTGACCCTATTGGTTGATTTCTTGTTGATAACCATTCTTTCTGGGGTGAGATGGAATCTCAGTATTACTTTAATTTGCATTTCTCAAATGACCAATGATGGTTGAACAGTTTTTCATATATTTATTTGCCATTTGTATTTCTTCATCTGAGAAGTATGTATTCATCTCAGGTGCCCAGTTTTGGATTGGGTCTTTGAATTTGGGTTGCCTGATTTTTTTCAGTTCTTTATATGTTATAGATAGAAGTCTTTTGGACTCTCCATGATTTAACCAGCATGTAGTCACCTGGTTGGTGCCTGTGAACTGGAAAGTCAAGGGGCGGGATCTGGGCCAGAAGTCCTTTTTTGCTTAAGGGAATGGAGGGTAAAGGACAAACTAAGCACATAATTTCTTAAGAACTGCTCTTTGGTTTCAAAAGTGGGCAGGTCTGAAGGCCTACTGAGGTAAGGAAAATCCTATGGCAATTTACATGGATATAGCCCAATATTTTTTCTGGTGGCTGTTCTGAGCCTGAGCAGAGCATTTGGTCCATGGTAACCAAGTTTCTAATACTAATTTGGTCACGTGGGTTTTAAAAATTTTATTCATTCTTTCTATTCAGTCAGACAGTGGGTTCCAAAGGTTGTGATAGTTCTAGTTTATGCTCAGCTCTCTCGTGAGTTCCTTAATTATGTGTGCCATGAAGTGACTCCCATTTTCTGAGTGCACATTTTCAATTATCCTAGGTCTTAGAACTATCTGTTCTAGCAGGAACAGCCTCTACCCAGTGTGCCAAGTGATCTACTATGACCAGTAAATATTTGAGCTGTCCTATTTTGGGTCTCTCAGTATAGCCAAGCTGGATACTCTAGAAAAATCTTAATCCTGGAGCTCTTCCTCCAGTGACTGATTTTTTTAGAGCCTGTTTGTTAGTTTTTTAAAAATGGGTTAATCTGTATATATGTATATGTAAGATAACTAAAATGACTATACTGATGAATGTATTAGTTATTGAGCAAGATCAGTTAATACTTATGTGATTAGATCAATTTTACACGTCTATATCTGTTAATGTAAACAACTGTGTTGAAAGTAATGATATGCAATATTGCAACCATTGTCAAGTTCCTATCACCTTGTTTTGTAAACCTATGATGTTATTGTTGTGGATTTGCTGTTGTCGTTTATTTGTCTCTTTTGCTTTTTGTCTTTCTTATATGTGTCTTTTTTCTCTTAAATAAAAAAAAAGGCTAGATAACTTTTCATCACTTACATAACTATTGTATAGATGCCCATGCATCCATAAACCTTTGTGTCATTTATGTCCTAGGGACTCCAATGGCTTCCCTGATGTAGGTGAGTTAAGACCTCTCTCATGAAAGGTTTATGAGACTGGGAGGATCCAATAAGAAGCCAACTAGTCAGCCTTTCTGGTAAGCTGTGCAAGTCACGCAGCTTCCGGGAAGAGAAGAGTCAGCGCCTCCCATGAGTCTATCGGTGTGTAGGCTGAGAAGCAACCCCCACCCCCACCCCCGCCAAATGACCTGTTGGTTTGGAGTACAGGCTGAGTTAAGGTACATGAAGCAACTAAATGCTTGTATTATTTGGTTGAGTTTGCAGGCCTGGGGCCAGCCATCTGAGCATCTATTGGAAGGATGACAGTATGCAATATAGCAAATATGGGGGTTTTCCTTCTATCTTGTCTTTGAAATCCAATATTATTCTCACTGTTTTTCTTTATTCAATATTCTGTTTTGATTGGTTTTATTCTCTTTTGTTTTCAGTTTGATTTTGCTATACCTGATGGAATGGGGAACTATTGTGAAGATAACAAGATACACTATGGTAGCTACTGTTGTTTTCCTAGTATACTGCTTTGAAGTTCTGTACCAATTTTGCTGCTTTGTTTTGATTGGCTTTGTTCTGCTTTGTTTTATTGGATTTTACTATCTTTGAAATAAAAAAGAAATGAAAGGTTTAGACAACATATCTCTCCCATCTGGAAGAAACCATATTCCTTGAGTGTTAGGTTGTGCCCCTAGTTGTTGGAGTTGTTGTTTTTCTCTCTCAGAAAAGAAAGTTGGTACTGTCAGTTTAGGGAAGGAGGGTAAGATGGAAGGTAGAGGTCTTGGACTTTAGGGTCACTCTTTTGGCTTCCTCATCTGTCAAAGAATTTACCTGAGCCTCAAGAGAGTTTCCCTTTTATGTTCTGGCACATGCACCACTATTTCCTCTGGGAGTTGGAGGTTGTCCAGGACTTGTTTTATTAATGCCCCATGGGCTAACTTTTGTTCTTTGTTGTTAATGAGCCCCTTCTCCATCCAGATCTTTCCAAAGGTATGAACCACCTCAAAGGTATACTTGGGATCTGTGTGGATGGTTCTCTCTCTTTCCTTAAGATACTTTAAGGTCTGATTCATGGCAAAATGTTCACAAGTTTGGGCTGACTATATGTTTGGGAGTCTCCCAGATTCAACTATAGACTGAGCTCTCCCATCAATAAGTGAATAGCCATTATGTTGTTTTCCTTGAATGACTTGGGCACACTCATCTATAAATAAATGGCTTCCTGAGTAGAAGGGAGTCTCCCAAAGATCAGGTCTAGTTTTTGTTTGGTAATGTATTAGATCTAGACAGCAGTGTTCAGTTGGTGTTGAGGTTCTTTTGAGTAAGAAAGGAAGCTAGATTTAATGCCTCATCAGTGATTAAGGTTAAGTCTTTTCTCTCTAGTAATATTGCTTCATATTTTAGGATTTGAGAATCAGTAAGCCATCTTCCTACTCTCTGATTTAGGATAGCCTGCATCTGATGCAGGGTGCTCATGGTTAACTTTTCCCCAAAAGTGAGCTTCCTGCTCTCCTCAGGAGGGCAGTGGCAGCCACTGAGTGGATGCACTCAGGCCATTCCCTGGTGACAGAGTTTAGGAGATAAGAGAGGAAGGCCATTCCTCCATGTTCCTATGTGAGAACTCACAGGGCTGTTCCTTTATCCTCACTTATGAAAAGGTGAAGGGGTGTGGAGGACCACCTGGACAGCTCTCCTTGAAAGAAGAGCATTTGGCTCTGCTTCCATGTATTAATATGTACAGACCTGGCTAGGGTATTTTCTTACCCCCTCAATTGGCTTTAAGCAATGAAAATGGGTCTAGCCAAGGTGCTGATGTGGTCTTTGAAGCAATGTGACAGGCCAGTGAAGCTCCGCCTAGAGCTCCCAAGTAGTATGCATGAGCTAGGCCAAGTGATGCCACCCTGTCGGCTGAGACGGAGCTTTGAGAAAGAGGCAGTGACATCTCAGAGCATGATGATTACACATCAAAACTGAAGCACCGACCCCCAAAACACTAGATACTCTCTCTGCCTCTCTCTCTCTCTCTCTCTCTCTCTCTCTGCATATTGCAGAGATGATTTCAGGCCTCCTACCTAGCCAGGCTCACAGCATCACATTCTTCCTGCCTTTCTCTCAGTCACTCATCCCTGAGCCACTCCCCTCTTCATGAATTAATAAAACCCAGTTCGGCCCTGGGTCCAGGCCTCTGTTCCAGTTAGTCATTATTATGACTGGACTTAGAACTCCCTTGGCTCCCCACTTTAAATATGTATTTGTGTCTTTATTTGCACCATGGGTTGCACTTTATTTGCACCATGGGAAGTGGTAGATTCGAATTAACTTGCTAGAATTTCAGTAACTTTCCCCGGGATTACAAATGTAAACTTCACCAGACTGTGACGAGGTCCAGGAAGGGCTTTCTATAAAGGGGTTTCTCAAAGGATGGCAGAGCCAATGCAGGACCCTTGAGCAGCATCTTCTTTATATCTTTGAATAGTTGTATTTCTTCAGAAGTCAACAATAGGAGGTCAAGGCTTTCCTCTACCAGCTTAGAGAACAGATTCTTAGTTTTTAAAGTGTAAGGGTCAATCCAAAGGTGACCGTATCCAGTCAGATCCAGGAATTTTCTGAGCTCCTGTTTGGTCACTAGTAAAAGCAAACTTATGATTTCTTCTATTCTTTCTGGGCTAAGCCTTCTTTTCTTCCCTCTTCGCAAGTGTCCCAAATGTTTTACCTTTCTTCCTGATTATAACTTTTTGTTTGATACTCCAAGTCCTTGTTCCCTGAGAAAGTTGAGGAGGGAGACAGTAGCCTCCACAAGTTCTCTTTGGCCTGTACCAGAGAGTACTAAATCATATTGGAGGAGGCAAGTGCCATGGGAAGGTGTGAATTTTTCTACTACCTGTTCTAAAATTTGACCAAACAAATGTGGGTAATCAGTAAATCCTTGGGGAAGAACTGTCCATTGGTATTTGTTATGGTTTGTGTCTGGATGTCCCCACAAAGCCATATGTAGTCATGGTGGGGGGGTCAGGCATTTTGGAGGTAGCTGATTATAAACCACATCCAAAATGCCTGATCTAGACTTCGTGATTGATTTCTAGTGCAATGCTGGGATTAAGGGTATGAGTGCCACACCCGCCTTAGGGTGGGTAGCCTGCATACAATATAAGGGAAGAAAAGAGGCTTGATTTTCCCTTTTGCTCTTGTTGCTTTTGCTGTCTTCTGCTGCCATGAACTATTGCCCCTCTCCCATGCCACCCTGCCCTGAAGCCAGATGATTATGAACAGAAACCTTTACAAACTGTGAGCTAAATAAACCTTTCCCTCTTTAACTTTGGGTGTCAGGTATATCATCCCAGCAATGGGAGAAAAGTAACTAAGACAGTATTGTTGTCTCTTATTTGTTATAAGGTCCTCTCATATGAAGACAAATAAGTCTCTACTGCTTGGGTCCAAGGGGCATGGCCAAAAAAGCATCTTTGATATCTACAACACTAAACCATTGGTGACCAAATGGAATTTTGCTTAATAGGAAGTAAAGGTTTGGTACCATTGGGTGTTTAGTCTTAACAATTTGGTTTATTGCCTGTAAATCCTGGACCATTTGTCTTGTGTGCCAGAAGAACGGAGGTGTTATATGAGGACATACAGAGTTCGAGGAGGCCATTCTGTTAGGCCTTCCATCACTGGCTTGAGCCCATTCTTCCCTCCAGAGAAACAGAGTACTGTTTACTCCTAACTATCTCTCTAGGGGTTTTAACTGGATGGTAATTGCATCATCTTGAGTCTCCCACAGTTTCCCTTGGAGGCCCATACTCTTTTTCTATTGCTGGAGTCAGAAGATTTAATCTTACTTGTAGAGTCTTTTAATGACTTGTAGGCCCACTACCAGTTCAAGTCCCTTCCACATAGTTTCATACCAGCCTCTGGAACAAAGAGAAATTGTATTTTGGCTTGTTAGCCCTGGAAACCCACCTAGTTTCCTTTAGAATTTTACCTGGGAATCCTTCCCCTTGTACCCTGGACACTAGGATTTGTTCTTGTGAATAGACAATTCCCCCAGGCAGAAGACATATTGAGGACTGAGATGCACCTGAATGAATTAAGAATACCATAATTTCCTTGTCTGGTTTTACCTCTGATTTATCAAGGGTTCCAGGTAGGACCCAGGGGAGTAGTATAAGAGCCCCTGACCTTTCTAATCATCCTTCTCGAGCATCATGAGGGGGATTGTCTTTTTCTCCTTTTCCCATTCTGGACACTCCCTGGTACAGTGTCCAGTCCTGCCACACTTAAAATATTTGCCCTCCCCCTCCTTTTGCTCAGTCTGTCTTATTTCATCTTTTGTGTCCTTTGGGGTTTTACCCTTTTTGAGCTCCAGGGGATCATCCAAAAATGGACAGAATAATTTTAGCCCTTTGTTTTTGTTTTTCCTCACTGTTTTAATGTACACATTTTGCACCTCTCTAATAACTCCTCTAAGAATTTCTATTTTCTGTAACTGTTTGAAAACATCCATCCATCTGTTGGTGACAAAAGGTAACTAACATACCTTGTCCTAAGGGATCTGATGGATCTAATCCACTGTAATTTCTCATCTGAGATTTGAGCCTCTCTAAAAACTCAGCTGGACCCTCTTCCTTTTCCTGTTTTACATCAAATGCACGAGCAACATTCTTGGGGAACTGACTCTTTGACTCCCTGTATTACGGATTTTCTGAACCCCATGGTGTATCCTCATTGTGTCTCCGAATTATGATCCCATTCAGGGTCCTCAGTGGGAGACTTGCTCTCTGCTCTGTTTTCACCAGATTGCCGGGGGTGAGTCCGTTCCCAGGCAATCAGTGCTGCCCTGCAAATCATCCCTTTTTCTTCCTCAGAGAACAGAATTCCCAAGATGGACATTAATTCTGACCCAGTATAAGCTTGTGGTCCGAGAACTAATCAGCTTGTTCTGCCATCCCTTACGGATCCTCCAGTAGGGGTCGCAGTTCCTCTTTAAAGGTTCTAACCTCATAGCTGGTTAAAGGTGTGTTCACAAATCCAATTTGTCCCTTTCCTAAAGGAAATTCCCTCAAAGGAAAGAGTGGTTGAGTTCCCTCTGGTCCCCTCTGTGATCTCTGAGGAAATGGAAAATTTTGAATATCCTTCTGGCGCCTTTCTAGTTCCCTCCTGAGCTGAGGACCTTGCTATGGAGCTGTGGTTGCTGCCCCAGGGGCTGAGGCATCCACAGCAGGAGCAGCCTCAGTTGGCACCAGCTCCTGTCGGGATGGAGCCCGCTGTCGGGAATGCCGAGCATGATACACTGGAAGCAGAGACTCCAGAAGGTCCTTTGTGAGTGAGGGAACTGGGGTCGGATCCTTCCATTTTTTAGTCAGACACTGGACTTTCAAAAGAAAAAGGACAATTAGTCCCTGTTGCCCACACAAGGCATAATCTAGTTCCTTCTAAGATTTCCCCCCCCGCCCCCCCGCCTAACAAATTCAATGAACAACTCACAAATCCAATCCTCTTCCAATCCAAACCTTGGCCAGAAGACAGATGGGGGGAGGATGCTGTTTTCTGTTCAAAACAAACAGCAATAACTAATCATTTGAGCTTTTTGATTTTCATCCATGAGTCATCACCTCTAGTCTTCAACATCAGTCCAAGGGGCCTACTAGGGGCTGTGTTATCCCTTGAGGCCTCTGTTTCCCTTCTCTGTCCCGATTGGGAGGCATATTCATTTCCCATTTTGTTTGTCCCAAAACTGAAGCTCAGTCTCTAGTGTGTGCTGACACGTCTTGCTGTCAGTTATTTTTCGCTTCATCCCAAACTGTTGGTCCCACCCAAGACCTTGCTTATTTAAGATCCTCTTGACCTTGACCAAGGTCACCCTGGAACAGGGACAGAATAACCAGACCACCAAGACAATACTTGGCTGCCCCTATAATTTTTCTTACCTTGGCCCATGCAGAGTTGCCTGGTTGTACTGTTGTCTCCCGTTGGGGCCCTTTTTGCATTGTCAAAAAGCCTTTATCAGGTCCTCAACCCAGGGATGTGAGCCCCCGTTCTGGAAGCCACTTGAAAGGAGGTCATGGGACATGTCTCCTCTGAGAGAGATCCCATGCCCTGTGGGCTGGGGCCCTACACTGGGGGCCAAGTTTGTTGGGAATAAGATCCCAGATTCAATTTTTCAGTGCTGAGAAGAATGCATTCAGACACAGAACAAGAAATCTGGACAAAGCAGTTTTAGTTTCTCTTCCGCAGAAGAAAACAAGCATTAGGTAATAGGAGTCTGCTTTGTGGAACGAAGGCGGGTCAGTTCTTTCATGCTAATGCAGGAGGGAGGTAGCTGACCTCTTCCCCACTGGTGGGTAGAAGGTTCACAACCTGCCCTGATTGGTTAACTCTGGCAGCATGGGAGGAATCAGAAAAGTTATTAATGGGGGAGGGTGCAGAGTCAAGGGGGAATGTGGTGAACAGAAAGTCCTGGCTCCTGGTAAGCTATACTTGGTTTACAGCTGTGTTCCCTAGGTTTGAACTGAGCAGGCACTGGCGTGTCCAGCAAGGGCTGTTCAGAGTAAGCCAGAGCCTGAGACATAGACAACACTGTTTCACAGAAAAAACATATTGTCTTCCACAATCTAGATTTAAACCATAATTGTATGCATGTTGTATAAACAAGTTGCCCATTAAGTTACTTAGTAGCTGTCTTGGCCATGTCTTACTATGTCTGTAAGACATTTCTTGTGTTTGAGTAACTCTTAAATTTACTCAGTAATGGTCCAATGTGCAAGAGATTTGCTGGCGATCTGGATATGCCAAGAAGCCATAGAGTAGTTTCTTGAAGTAGAAAGTGGAAGTTTTTGACTTAAGGGAAAAATAAATCACATACTGAGATTGTTAAGACCTATGCTGAAGAATGAACCTTCTATCTATAAAACCCTAAGGGGGAAGATCATGCTAGTCTTGCTGTTGCACCTCAGACTGCAAGTTATAGCCTCACTGCACGTTAAGTCATTAGTTAAGGTGAGGAATTACATTATACAGTTTAATAATGTGTAGTTTTAGGAATCTATTGTGGGTTCTGGGACATATCTATCAACAGGGGCAACTGATATATTTACTATTAATCATTAGATCAAAATCACAATTTTTGTTCAAAACATGACTATATGCAGTAAAGACAGAAAAATCTTCACACTTGATATCAGGAAATTTCTTTTTAAAATCCTGTTTCACTTATTTAGAAGCTGTGATTAAATGGTAGTCAAGAAGCAATTTCAAAGCAATAAAGTTTATGGGCTGCATTACTGAGAGGGAAATAAATCAGCATTTGCTCTGTATGCCACAGGACCTTGCACAAAATCACGCTTACCAGGCAAACCAAAACTAGACAAATGAAAAAAACTAAGAAAGGGGGCAATGGAGTTACCTAGTAAGTTTAATACCAGTATGGCATAGCATATTTACACAGAAGAAATTTATAGACAGATGTCTAGCATCATCACAAGATAGGACTCTGGTTGTCAGGAGATAAATGTTCCATCAGTGTAAATACTGGTTAAACATGAAAATTTAAGTTTTTCCCGCATTCTCTAAAATAACTTCTGATATACAGAAATTTAGTCACTAAAGCTTGAAGATTCTAAAACTAATTCATTTCCTTCTTAGTTTTGATTGAATACCTCTCCACACTTATTTTTATTTATTTATTTTTTGCCACACCAGGGATTGAACTCACAACCTCACGCCTGCCTGACAGGTGCTTAAGCCACTGAGCCAAACTCCCGGCCCTGGTTTTTTTGAGGCAGGGTTGCACTGTGTAGCTCAGGCCAGCCTTGCGCTTGCATTGTAGCCCAAGCCGGCCTCGAACTCACAACGCTCCTCCTACCTCAACCTCCCGAGTGCTGCGATTAAAGGTGTGTGCCACCACGCCCGGCTTCCACACTTATTCTTAAAATATATAAATTTTGTATTAATGTTATTAAGCCTTTTTACAAAGGTACAACTCTCTTGTGGATTACATCTGAATAAAACACTAGAGCTTTCCTTAAGTTGTATTACATAGGAATTTATTTTTATTGATTACTGACATTCTGTAAAAATTTTATTCACATTGAAGGTTTTACCACAGTTCTTAGTACTCCTTAGAAATTTTAATTTTAGTAAATCTGAAATCTGAGCTAAAATTTCACTAAGAATTGAACTAATTTTCTCCACAGATTTTTAAAATAATGTACCACATCTGTTGAACACTGATTAAAGTCTTTCATGTCCATCAATAGCATTCATAGGATTGTTGTTCTGGCATGGTATCTCTGGTACTGAATAAAGGTGGCGTATATGCTAAGGTTTTTTCCATGCTCATTCCCTTTAAACTGTCTTCCCTAGAATGGAGTTTCTCATGATTAATAATATCAGAGAGTTGACCAAAACTTCTGTTGCACTGGACACACTGGTAGCACTTCTCCCTAGCATGGATTCTCTGGTGTTCAGTAAAACCTGTGTCTGTGCTAAAGATTTTCCCACATACATCACATTTATATGGCTTTTCACCAGTGTGAATTCTTTGATGATTAGTGAGATCAGAGCGCCGACTAAAGTTTTTGCCACATTGATCACAAGAATATGGTTTCTCCCCAGTGTGGATTCTCTGATGCAAAATTAGAGCTGAGCACTGACTAAAAGCTTTCCCACACTCATTACACTTATATGGTTTTTCCCCAGTGTGGATTCTCTGGTGTTTCGTAAGGTCTGAGTTCTGACTGAAACTTCTGTTGCACCGTGTGCATGGATATGGTTTTTCTCCAGTGTGAATTCTCTGGTGAAGAATAAGGTCAGAACTCTGACTGAAGGCTTTCTCACAACTATCACAATGATAGGGCTTTTCGCCAGAGTGTACTCTCTGATGTTTAGTGAGGTCTGAACTTTGACTGAAACTTTTATTGCACAGATTACACACATACGGTTTTTCTCCAGTGTGTATTCTTCGATGCTTTACGAGATCTGAACGCCGACTAAAACTTTTAGTACAATCAGTACATGGGTAAGGTTTTTCTCCAGTGTGGATTCTCTGATGAAGAATAAGGTTGGAGCTCTGACTAAAGGTTTTCCCACACTCCTCACATTCATAGGGTTTTTCACCCGTATGAATTCTATGATGTTTCACAAGATCAGACCTTCGACTAAACATTTTATCACACTGATTGCAAGGGTAAGGTTTCTCTCCAGTGTGAATTCGTTGGTGATTAATAAGATCTGAAAGCCTACTGAAGGTTTTGCTGCATTGATTACATGGATAAGGTTTCTCTCCAGTGTGAATTCTTTGATGGAGAATAAGAACAGAGCTCTGATTAAAAGCCTTTCCACATTCATTACATTTATAGGGCTTCTCTCCAGTGTGGATTCTTCGATGTTTAATAAGGTCTGAGTTTTGACTAAAACTTTTGCTACACTGGTTACATGGGTATGGCTTCTCCCCAGTGTGAATTCTCTGATGTAGAATAAGATCTGAGCTCTGACTAAAGGCTTTCCCACACACATCACACTTATATGGTTTCTCCCCAGTGTGAATTCTTTGATGTTTTATAACATCAGAACTCTGACTAAAATGTTTGTTACATTGGCTACAAGTATAAGGCTTCTCTCCAGTGTGGATTCTCTGATGCTTAACCAGGTCTGAACGCTGGCTAAAACTTTTACTACAATGACTACATTGATAGGGTTTTTCTCCTGTATGGATCCTCTGATGTATAATAAGATCTGAGCTCTGACTGAAGGCTTTCCCACATTCATTACACTTATAAGGTTTTTCACCAGTGTGAACTCTTTGATGTTTAACAAGGTCTGAGCTCCGGCTGAAACTCTTAACACACCAATTGCAAGGATAGGGTTTTTCCCCAGTATGAATTCTCTGATGCAGAACAAGAGCCGAGCTCATTCTAAAGGCCTTTCCACATTTATCACATTCATACGGTTTCTCCCAGTGGGTTCTTTGGTGCCGAATAAGGCCTGTACTACAAGCAAAGCTTTGGCCACATTCATCACAGTTATTTTGTCTTTTTATAAAGAGGTTCTGATCCTTTTCATTTGATTCATCCCCAAATTTATAGAATTCTTTGCCTTCAGAATCCTGGTGAACATCCTCTCTGGAGTTGCCAAATTCCTGAGTCAATGATTCAATTTTTGCTGTAATTTCTTCTTCTGATGCTGGTTCCTCATCTGGAAAAATAAACAAAATCTGAATGGAATGCATTTTTATACTATAAGAAAGTTTCAGGTGAAACAAATCAGTGTTTTTACCTACAAATATCATAACAATATGGGCGCGCGCCAACAACTGAAGGTTGCCTTCTGAGAGGATAATTGGGAAGAATCAACAAGTAATGGATCACATTAATCATTTATAGAAGTGACTTACAATATACACTATATGACTGTCACAGGAAATCTCAGAAGGTAGACATTTACTGTGATTAGGAAATTGTGACTAAGTTAGAGTCAATACACAAGCAATTTATTAACATATGTAAGGTAAGAAGTATAAAAATAGCCTAGAAAAAGGAAAAGAAATTGGTTTGACTTCATTTAACTTTGTCCAGCTATTTGGGCTAAAAGGTACTGATGAAAAGATGAAAGGGAAATCAAAACTCTTCCATTCAATTGGATCTTCTCTATCCATTTTTATATACTCCTGACAAGAATTTTGTTTAAGAAAAGTTTCCTTCCCTACTAGGGTGCCAAAGTTTCTTTACTGCACCTTAGATCCACTGCAAAAGAACTCTGTGATCTTTCAGTATCGTCTTGAAATGGGTCTAAAAGTGGCAGACTACAGGAGGGATGAGTAGTAAGATGGCTGTTTCCATTTTTCCCAAGCATCAGTTACCCTGCTCTCCACCTCCCAGGCAAAATAGCCAAAGTTATAATAATTTACCTAGTTTCTGCCTCTAAAGATCACATTTTATGAGTCTGTAACTTGTATAAAAGGGGGTGGAAACTTCGGTTTACTCAGAAAGATTCTTTTTTTTTTTTTGGTGGTACTGGGGATTGAACATAGGACCTTTGTGCTGAGCTACATTCCCAGCTCTTATTTTTTGTGACAGGGTCTCCCTAAAGCACTAAGTTTCCCAGGCTGGGCTTGAACTTGCAATTCTCCTGCCTCAGCTTTCCAGAGTGCTGGTATTACTGCACTGGCCAACCTAGAATAGATCTTAATTACTAGTTGCTACAATGGAATGAACTTGAGGCTAACCACTAAATTGATAAATAGGTGGAAGCAAGAGAGTTGCTAAAATTGGTCATTATTTGGACCACTTTCTTTAAACGTCCTTCTTAGATTTGGCCTATAACCACCTCCCTGATCATACTCACTGATACAATAAAGTGGGAAAACATTTACTGTTCAGTTGCCTGTATACGTAATTTGGTCAACATATTTGCTACTGATTCCTATTAACTTCCCTCAAGTCTTTCAGGGCTTGTAAGGCCCTCATACTTTCTCTTCCAGAAACCCATGTCTCTGTCAGCATCCCATCTTTGTCACTAAAACTGCTACAAACTGCCAAGGATACAGCTCAGTGGCACAGTGCCTGCCTGGCAAGTGAAGGCTGTGAGTTCAATTCCTGGTACCAAAAAAACAAAAACAAAACAAAACCTGCTACAAACTAAACATCTGAGATTTTATACTTCCTGAAAGACAGCAAGTTAGCCTACAAGTCTCATCGCCTCTGCAAAGACATATGACTGCTGGATTAGAGACAGAAGATAGTTTATTACGGCAACATGAGTAGACAGAACAGCAGCATTTGACCGGTTCCTGAACTCAAATCCCCACATGTGATACATGTAGTAAGTTGCATTACAGGAGAATCGTGGGCCTAGAAGGATCCTGACACCCAAATCTTTTTAAAAGGTTGCTAAAGACAAGGGTCCTCCACTTCAGAGAGACATTATCATTGTACTCAAAGGCTGCTGTCATATAACATTCTTTAAAAATAATCCAAAACGAAGAAAGTCAATGCCTCCGTATGATACACAGAAACACAAGAGCCCTTTGAGAATTCTCTCTTAGCACTAACTTTACTGAAATGAAGGAAGCCAGAAGACAATGAAATGTCACCTTTCAAGTGATGAAAGACAATTACTGCCAAACTAGAACTTCATAGTAAGAGAAGATGCTTTAAAGAAAAGTTAAAGATATTTTCAGCTGGGTGTAGTGGCACAGGCCTATAACCCCAGCTATTTGGGAGGCTGAGGTAGGAGAATTGGAAGTTTGAGGTACCCTGGGCAATTAATGAGACCCTATCTTAAAACTGAAAAGGGCTGGGATATAGCTCAGCACTATGGCATTTTGCCTAGTGACACATCAGGCCTTGTGTTCTATCTCTAGCACAGTAAAAAGAAATAGATAAAAGCAAAGAAAAACTTTTACCAGCAGACTTGCACTAAAAGATATTCTAAAGAACTTTTCAAAAAAGAAAAAAAATCCCAAATGTAAGCAAATTAGTGAAAGAATGAAGACCACTGAAAAAGTAAATTATCTGGGTAAATCAAAATGTGTACTGACTGTAGCCAGGTGTGGTGGCACATGCCTGCAATCCCACTCCAGAGGCTGAGGCAGGAAGATCATTGCAAGTTCGAGACCAGCCTGAGCTACAAAATGAGCTCAAGGTCAGCCTGAACTGCATAGTGAGACCCTGTCTCAAAAAGACGAAAAAAGAAAAAAAAAGTGTACTGACTGATAAAGCAATATGAATGGTTTTGGAGTTTATAATAGCATATGAAATTAACATATATGGCAAAAACAGTACAAGAGGATGGAAATAAACGGAACTAAAGTCCATTGCTAGTTTTAAAGCCTGCAAAGTCTTTTACATTGTCCTAAAAGTAGTAAATTAAAATAAAGTGTAATAAACTCAGTATATGTGTTATACTTTCTAAGGCAGCCTTTACTAACTAGAGTTCTACAAAAGAATAAAACAAGAAATTAAAAAAAGATGATGCTGGAATACTATCGGAACATGTGCACACCCATGCTTATTGCAGCAAAATTCACACAGCCAAGAGATGGAACCAGCACGGGTGCTCGTCTACAGATGAATGGTAAAGAAAATGTGGCACACCTACACAATGGAGTTTTAAGGGCCAGCGATATAGTTCAATGGCACAGCACCTGCCTGGCAAGCGCAAGGTCCTGAGTTCGATTCCCAGTACCCCCACAATGGAGTTTTATTCTACCATGAAGGAGAATGGAATTATGTCATTAGGAGGAAAACAGATGGGACCGGAGATCTTCATGTTACGTGAAATAAGCCAGACGCAGAAAGACAAGTACTGCATGTTTTCCCTAATACGTGGAATCTAAAAAAACAGTAACATGCAAGTAGAAGACAGACTATGATTAGACAAGGGGAAGGGAATGAGGGGGAGAAGGTGTGAGGGAGAGGATTAGGTGGTGAAAATGTTTCCACTATACTTCATTAAATAAAACAGCAGTTTGCAAAACAAATTTTACAAAAATGACATTGGCTTATATAACTCAGGGGTAGAGCATGTGCTTACTGTGCTCAGGACCTGGGTTCAATCCCTAGCACAAAATAAATGAAAAAAAAAAAACCAATAAAATTTAAAATTGAATTATCCTTCCAAAAAAAAAAAACTAAAGTTATTCGAATGACTATTTTCATAATTCTTCCAAGGATGATACACAGTTAATTACACAGTAAATTTATTACCAGAGATTTGAATCCATAACATATAAAGACAATAGGTGCCTTAGAACACTGGAGCTTACTTAATTCATAGAACCACATCTGAGAAAGGCTGTGATAAGATAACCATTAAAATAATAAAAGAATGTACAGCAGGTTAGGTGGGTGCCCCATACCTGTAATCCCAACATTCTGGGAGGCTCAGGCATGAGAATAGAAAATTCCAGTCCAGCCTGGGGAATTTAGAAAGGCTGTGTCTCAAAAAAAAAAAAAAAATATATATATATATAAATATAAAGGGCTGGGGGTATTGCTCAGTGGGAAGGCCCTTACTGCAGACACACACACACACACACACACACACACACCCAAACAACAAAAAATCAGTATAAACCAGCAAATGGGAAAAAAAAGTAGAAAAATAAGAAGCCTGACACTGTAAAATAAGACACAAATGGATAAAATTCAAAGAAAGAAAATGAAGAAGCAGGAACATTTAGATTTAGATACAGAAATTATGTTACATTTAAAGTGACTACGCCAATAAAAAGCAAAACAAAAGCAAAACAACAAACCCTCAGCTAATGAGTTAATGGTTAAATATGAAAAACGCTTTCCACAAGGGAACAAGGCAAAGACACACACTGTTCGCACTGCTATTCAACACTGTACCACTTCTGTTCATTCCTAGGCAATATAAGAAGAAATGAAAAGCAAAAACGTGTGGGTGTGTGTGTCTTACTTTTCTCACTGCAGGGACAAAATATCCAACACTCAAAGTTAAAGGAGGAAAGGTTTATTTAGTTCAGTTTGCAGAGGTTTCAGTCCACAGCCAGCGGGTGCGGTGGTTTGGCAGAGGGGCATCCCAGAGGAGAAACAGCTCATGTGGCAGGCGACAATAATGGCAACTGAAGGAGAGAGACGCGCCTCTTTCTGCCCCTTATATTGTATCCAGTCTACCTGGATTAGGGTGGTGCCAATCTAATCAGAGGACTGATCCAGCAATCACCCACACTTCATCCTAGCATTGCACTATGGATCCATTGCACACTCTAGATTCAGCTACCTCTGAAAAAAGTCTGCCCCTGCCATGACTGTATGAGGTTTTGAGGGGACATGTAGACAGAAACCATAATAAAATACACACACACACACATATACAATTTATATATATGAAAGAAAAAGTTAAACTGTATTTACTTAGAGAACACACACACACATAAAATCCCTAAACCATCTCTTAAAAGTTATTAATACTTGCAATGAGTTTAGTAGAGTAATATATAAAAGCTAATTGTATTTCTGTATATAAGCAATGAACACTTAGAATAAAAAATTTAAAACATTTTTTTCAACTGCACCCAAAAATGAAATACAAACTGAATGAAATATATACAAAATCAGTAAAATGAAAATTACAAAATGTTGCTCAGAGAAACTAAACATCTAATCAACAGAAATATACACCACTATTTATGGATAGGAAGATGGTAATTTGTCCCAACTTAATTTATGGACTCAACACAACCCTAATACCCCAATTTGGCTTTGTTGTAGAAATTAACAAATTGATTCTAAATTTAAGCAGAAAGATGCAGAAAAATCTAAACAATTTTGAAAAAGAAAAACAAAACGAATTTTTTATTTCAAACTTTATTATAAAACTATAGTAATAAAGGTATTGGCATAAAGCGAGATATGTCCATTCATGGAATAGAACAGGGGGCAAAACTAGATCCAAAAACATATATATAAATGATCTTTAACAAAAATGCCATGATAATTCAGTGGCTTCTTCTTAAGAAAAAATGTTGGAACTACACATCATAATGATAAAAATGAGCTGTGACTTTTTTCTGGTATTACCTACAAAGACTAACTAGAAAGGTAGCATAAACCCAGATATAAAAATTAAAGTATAAAACATCTAGTAGAAAGCATAAATGACCATCTTCATGAATTGGAAGGAGGTGGAGATTTTAGATATGACACCAAAAGCATTAATCACAAAATTTTAAAAAAATTCATCAAAATTATGAACCTCTTCAGAAGACATCACTAACATAAAACACAAAACAAAAAAGTGAAGTCATAAGCTAAAAGAAAATATTCACAAAACACATATCTGACAAGGAATGTGTCCAACACATAAAAAGAACTTTTACAACTTAAAAATAAGATCATGACTCAATAAGACAAAAGATTAAAATAAAGAGTTCACAAAAGAAGTTATATGGATCATTGATAAGCACATAAGAAAATGCTAAACATCACTAGTAATCAGGGAAATGCAAATTAAGCCACACAGAACTATGGGTAAATATTCATCAGAATAGCTAAATTTACAAAGAATGACAAAACAACTAACAGTTAACGGTTAAATGTTGACAAGGGTTGGAGCAACTAAAACTCTCATACAGTGCCAATGGAAATGTAAAACAGTAGAGCTACTTTAGAAAAATCTGGTAACTTTTCATGAAGGTAGACATAATCTTACTCTACAACCCAGGAATGCTACTTCTAATTATTTATCCAAGAGAAATGAAAACAAATGTTCAAAGCAGCTTTTTAAACAGCCAAAAATGTAAACAATTCAGATGTCTAACTAATGAACTGATAGGCAAATTGAGATATATCTGATAGATTCTGCTAGCCTGGGGCTTAGCTATCTGTAACATGACATCCCCCCAACTTGGTACTGGACCCAGAGAAACAACTTAGCTCTCCAAGAGTAAGAAGCATGTTTTCCTTCTCATTCCAGAGATAAACCTCCCCGCTCTCTTTTGCGTGTGCACCGAGCCCTTGCCAATCCCAAGACTTCACAACCCCTCAAGCCTCCACCCCCAGACCCCAGTAAATCTTTCTGTCTCCTGTTTTACACAGGCAGATGCTCCTTCAATCAGCTGTTAATAGGTCATTTTGTTTACCTCCCAAACTCCTCCCCCAGCCAAAGTTGATAAAGGTAACTACACTCCTTTGCTCTTGTTGAGAGCTTCTACCCCCACCCCGCCCCTAAAGCTCTCCCATGCCCTCTGCATTAAAGGCCTCCTTATTTCTCTCACTCTCATTTTCTCTTCGCCACTTCAGATTGAGTGCCCCAAAATAATCAAACAATGTCTAAACAATAAAAGACTATTCAGCAAAAGAAGAATTATAGACAACAAAAAATATGGATAAATAGAAAAATGTTACGTTGAACTAAAGAAGGCTGGCATCAAGAAGCATGGTTCCATTTTCATGACATTTTAGAGAAGAAATAAAATCCATAGTGACAGAAAGGTTGCCCGGGGGCAGGAGTATGGGACAAGGATGGGGTACAAGGTAATTCTTCTAAGTGGAAATACAATGGTTCTACGGATTGTGGCAGTAGTGGATGTGATACATAAATACGTCACAACTCATGTAAACACAATTAAAAAGGGTACATTTTGTTGTCTGTAAACTGTACCTCATCAGTGCAGATTTAATTAAAAAACAGTAAGAACACGTTAAGACTTGAATGACAAGCCAGGCGTGGTGGCGCACGTCTTTAATCCCAGCACTTGGGAGGCCGAGGTAGGAGGAGCGTTGTGAGTTCAAGGCCGGCTTGGGCTACAACGTGAGCGCAAGGCCAGCCTGAGCTACATAGTAAGACCCTGCCTCAGAAACTAGGGCTGGGAGTTTGGTTCAGTGGCTTAAGTGCCTGTCTGGCAGGCATGAGGGTGTGAGTTCAGTTCCCAGGGCTGTGGAAAAAAAAAAGACGAATGACACAAAAAATCTGGAGCTTATATTCCATACTTCTATTGCTTCATTTTTGTTTCCCTTTTCAGAAATTTTCTTTGAAAAAAGTTCCACTATATTTTCCATGTGTTTAAATTTTTCTACATATGAAAAATACATATATACATATATAAATATGAATAGTGATAATATACAACAAATTTAATTGAATTTTCCTTTATTTTAGGAAAGACAAAAGTACCAGAAAATTTCAAACACCCTGGGATTGTTCTGTGTCTGTTTCTGTCTCCCTCCAACCTCTTTTTTTCCTATCCACATAATTACTGAATTCTGTGTTTATCCTTTCCTGGCATTTCTTCAGAACTTTACTAAATGTCTGATTTTAAAGAAAACATTGCTTGGTTTTGAATGTTCTAATCAACATTAATTCTTTGTGCGTGTGTGTGTGTGTGTTACTGGGACTGAATCCAAGGTCGCCTACGTGCTAGGCAAGAACTCTACCATTGAGATACATCCCCAGCCTGAGTGAGTTCTCTTTTTCGTTTTTCTTTTTTTTTTTTGTGGCACTGGGGATTGAACTCACAACCTCGCGCCTGCCAGACAGGTGCTTAAGCCACTGAGCCAAACTCCCGGCCCTAGTTTTTTCAGGCAGGGTCACTCTAAGTAGCTCAGGTTGGCCTTGTTCTCTAGTTGTAGCCCAAATCGGCCTCCAACTCACAATGCTCCACCTACCCCAGCCTCCAGAGTGCTGGGATTAAAGGCGTGTGCCACCACACCTGGCTCGTGAGTTCTCTTTTTAATCCATTATAATTAGGCTATTATTTCAATAATTCAATTGAAATTGGATTTATAAAATCACTGATTGCTCTACCTTGACAATCTTCAACTCTCAATCTTATTCCACATTTATTTGAATAGTTAGTACTTTCTTCTCAAAATACTTGTGTTCTTCTCCCTAATTTATCTTTGTCTTATTCTTTGCATTCCAGGAAGAAGTATCTTTACTTGTCATCATCTTGTATAAAAAGCTCCAATGGCTTCCCGTTTCGCTGGAATGAAATTCCAGATCCTTATGATAGCTTATAAAAATCCATATGATCTGGTCCCTTTCTCTCTGTCCTCATTTCTACTACCCTTGTATTACCTGTCTATCCCAGGCTCACTTTGTTCCTGCTACACTGAGGGGTTCTTGTGGGTTTCGGGAGGGAATATGATTTAACTATATGTTGACTTGCAAGAAAATGGTAGCTTAAGGAACTTTGTATTCTGTGTTGGGAGCACAACTTAAATTAAAAATCAAAGGACAAAAGTAGGTATTGGATTGGCAACCCATTCAGGACCCTTCCTGTCTCTCAGGGGCTATTCTTATTCCCCATTCCTTTTCTCCAATAAATTTTCCTACTTTTTAAAAAAAAGGAAAGAAAAAAAAGTAGATATTGAAAGATAGAAGGGGTGGGCTGTCAGATATTTTTTCACCCCTCCAGATCTCTTCTCCATCTGCTGTGTACCCATCGGGTTGATGTTGGTGACTATGTACTCCGGGGTTCCATGACCCCTGGCTTACAATTAGATTTGCATAATGAGGGAAGAACAATAGTGTGACCATCTGTCTTGGCTTGTCTAAAACCACAGGGGTTATTGGGAGGTGGGACAGTCAGTGCTAAATACCAAGCAAACAGATAAATTGGTGGTCACCCTTCATCTTTGCTCCTTTCTTGCTAGGCCAGGAATTAGGAGTACATTTACTCCTTAATATCTGCAGAGGATTAGTTTCAGGACCCCTCATAGAAACCAAAATCTGCATATGCTGAAGTTCCTTACATATAGTGGCACACAGTAAAACCTCAATAACTAACATTATATGACTAGTAATAGCTAATACACTATGATTTTATTAATTCATAAACATTTATCAACACTAAATATTTGTTGAATTAGTTAAATGATTTGAAGGATACATTAATATTAGCAGTAATTATTTCTGGATGGTGGAGTTATAAGTTATTAAAATTTTGTATTTTTTACACTATACAAATGGACTATACCATAACTGTATTACTTTATAATAAAAATGTAACTTCACACACATTCTAGGAGACCTAATCACATGGAATAAGTATATCAGTTTATGTCAAATTGCAAGGAGAAGCTGCAATTCTACAATGATTCACAGGAAGAATGAGAGCTAGATTACTTAGAAAAGATTTTTTTTTTCCCCCACTCTGGCTTTTTGAGACAGAGTATCATTGTGTAGTCCAAGCTGGCCTTGAACTCACTATGTAGCCCAGTTTGGCCTCAAACTCATGGTGATCGTCCTGCCTCAATCTCCTGAGTGCTGGGATTATAGGTGTGAACCACCACACCTGGCTAGAATAGATCTTAAGGAAGGGCAAATTATAATACAGGAAATAAAACACAATAAAGCTGCCCTGAGACTAAAAAGCTGCAGATCTATATTAAAAGAAACAGACAATGGAAGGAGAATTTCATAGGCAAAATGACAGCACCAATGATGGGAGAACCAAATCTGAAAAGTAGCATATGATGTGGAAATGTAAGCCTGGGAAACATCTGAACAAAATAAGGATCAAAATCATCATAGTGGCTCCACTTATAAAGAGTTTGCTAGAAGTCAAGATTGGTAGTACATACCTGTAATCCTAGCTATCCAGGAGGCTGGGTTAGGAGGATCACAGTTTGAGGCCAACCTGGACAACTTAGCAAGACCCTATTGCAAAATAAAGTGGGCTGAGGTAGAGTGGACTTAGTGGTACAGTGCCTACCTGGGATGCATAAAGTATGTGTGAAGCCCTGGTTCAATCCCCAATATCACAAAAATAAATAAGTAAATAAAAGAGTTTACTATGAGACAGATCAGTACTTCTAGCTTTACACAGGGGGCCTCGCTTAGTGTTTGCAGTGTTTCTTATAGTAGTAACAGTCCCTAATGAATCATACCTCTCAGTATCAATCTCTTGTGCAGTTTCCATTCACAAAGACTCTCAAACTGGCCACATGACTTACACTGGTCAATGAGACATAAATAGATTTAACATAAATCTAGGTATACAAAGTGCTCATGTATCAAAGAGCTCTCTCTCTCTGATTTTGGGTATTCAGTATCCAGTGAAAAAGTCTGGGCTAGCACACTGGTGATGACTCAAGCCAATGCGGTCACACATATGCGATGAAGACTTAGACCCCAGTCCCAGTAAAGCCACTAGATGACTGCCTAAGTGAATCCAGACAATACCTGAAAAATACTGCCCACGAACACCCCATTCCAGGCAATGACCTACAAAACCATAAGAAATAACACAGACGAAAACTGTCTGATGCTTCAAGTCATTAAGTTTTAAGGTGTAACAGACATAATTCTCAAAATAACCTTCAAGGTATGAATTATTATACACTTATAAAGCGAATGAACAGAACTGTAAACTACTTAAGGCAGTAAGCGACAAAGGTAGAATTTGAATCCAGGTCATCAGACTCCAAAACTTTTAATTATGCCCCTACAGATGAAAAAGATGACTTGAAAAGATTACAAAGGTGACATACCTAACACGGATTGATAATAAGGTGATTTTTATAAAGGGAAAAATGGATGACTCTTGGGACTTAAAAAAGAGAGGGAACTGCATAAGAATCTGAGTGCTAGAATTAGAAATAAAACCACATGGCTATGCTCGAAGCCCTAAAGAGACGGTACTAACAGAGCATGGGTGTAGGCAATAAGGAATACTGGTATCATGTGCAGAGCTGGCATGGGGTCTACTCACCGGATAGAAAGTGATGTTCTTGAGATTCATAATTGAATTGGTTCTCCATAGGTTGCAACTGGACACCTCAGGGAGCAAATGAAGAAATACCATTTCCTTTGTACAATTTTCTTGTCTACATAAGGGTCTCAGGTCTGGAGGCAACTGAGCACCAATGGGCTCAGAAGAGAATCACTCTGCGGACGAGAAATACACCTGCTGAGGCTAGAACACCAGAAATAGCCTCTAAATACAAAAGAAGAAAAAGGAGAAAACGAAACTTTATTTAACTTCCAAGTAATTTTCTCTTAGAGTTTTTCGGCTTCCTCTTCAATCGTCCACGATTGTGGCATTGCTTCTCTAGGACACACATTTCCCCATTCCAAGTTGAGAGCTATTCAAATAGCAGTGGGAGTTAACGCTACCCAAACAGGGTCTAACAGGGAAGATAACAGAGGCGAAGAGATTTTTAGAATTTGTCTTACTGGTTAAGATTATGTTATCCCCCGCTTTCACAAAATGACATTATTTAATATGCATCATGTCTTTCCTTTTTTGGCTTCTTCTAACACACATTCGGATAGTTCTTTCCCGATTCGCGCGGATTTATCCGCGTTTCATGATTATACCAGCTTCCCTAAATTTCTGGCGTTCATTCAGTTGAAACCAAGGCCCAGAAAGCGCAGATCGGGTACCAAGAACCGATTAGAGCTCCGTGCCAGGGAGCGGCCATGGGCTCGAGAAACCGCTGTTAGGCGGCATCGCCTGGATACTTGGGCCTTCCATGGGGCAGCCTCCCGCGTACCTCCAAGTGTCCCGCTGCTCGCTGTCAAGCCTCCCACTGGGTGAGCCGGCCAGCAACCCGTACGCTCTAGCAACCTGGGAGGATCACTCAGCTCTATGGCGTGGCGCCGCGCATGCGCGCTGCTGTGGCTAGGGCTGGAGGCTGTGCAAAATTAACCCGTCAATAGCCGCAGGGCAATTCCCAGCAGACAGAGCTAGGCACCCGCTTGGTCAGCGAAACATTCCTTGATTATATGTCTGCCGGTTCTTGAGGTGAATACCGGACTCCATTATCTTTCAGGAAGGTTTCCTGGAACTGGCAAAGTTTTCTGATAGAATAATGAGTCAGTCTCTCCCCCTCACTCCCCTCTCCCATCAAGTAGTCAGATTCGCAGTTGATCTTTCCTTTTAACTTTCTTCTTGTCTTTCAACCCCTCCCCAGAACAGTGGTACACATCAGTCACTTGGAGGCCTTGTACGCAAGCCCCAGTTTGTGACTCAGTGGGTCATGGATGGCCACTCAGATTCTCAGGTGGCCTGATGCTGCTTGTTCTGCTACCATACTTTCAGGAACTACTGCCCTAAACCGGGTGTGGTGACACATGCCTGTAATCCCAGTGATATAGGAAAAATGATCCCAGACCTCCAAATGATATGGGGGAATGAAACTCCCAACCTACTATACGTCCGGCGCGAGTTCGTGTTCTCTAAAAATCGAAGAATGAATTTTAGGAACAACAGAGGGTAAGAGCAGGATATATTTATTGAGAGAAAGAAAGCTTTGTCTGAGGGACAGAAGGGGGCCCGAGCGGGTTGCCAAAGACTGTCATTTCTAGGGACTTTTATAGAATAAAATCATGATGGGGAAAACTGGGAACTCGCAAGGCAGAGGGGCGTAAGGTGGGACATAACTACAGTTAACCAATAAGAATAATTACTCCGGTAAAATTGATTAAATCAAGGACAAATGGGGAAGAGAGTCACATAGTAAGTAGGGATGCTTAATGACAATGACTCTTCCTGTAGGGGGTGGGATGTTGGCTCCTGACTTCCTCAGGGTGATAGAGAACTATTTAGAATATTAATCCTTAGGATATGGATGTATTTGATATCTGGCCCACAGCAGGAGGTTCCTGTCTCCCTCACAGTTGTAAAGTATCTGGGCTTCTGCACTGGCTCATTTGAGGACCTAGCCCTGTCTGACTGCCTATAATATTTTTGTCTAACTCAGTTTCCTGTAACACCAGCACTCGGAAGGCTGAGGCAGGAGGATGGCAGTCAGCCTGGGCTACATAGTGAACTCAAGGCCAGCCTGAAACTACGTAGTGAGACCCTTTCTCAAACACACAACTACAACAACAACAATAACAACAACAACAACCTCATTGCCCCAGAAATAAGTAATGCTCGGTAATTGATCCCTGAAACTGGATCAATTGCTGGGAAACTGGAGCAATTCGCGATTAAGAAAGGGAAGGAGATCTCTTTCTAAAAGAGTACAGTCCTCATTGTGGCCACAAATTGAGACGGGAAGAAGGACTTGAAATGGAGATGGATCAAGGTGAAAGGTAATTAGAATTTTTGACAAAGGCCTGCTAAGAATGCCCGCCAAACCTAGCAGACATGTTGAACATGCAGGGGCAAACCTGATAACATTCCTCCCTTTGTGTAACCCCTGCTTTTTACTGCCTTTGTGTAACTGATGGCCTTGCAATGTAACTTGAGTTGTCTTTACTGCCTTTATGTAACTGATAGCCTTGCAATGTAATTTGAGATATTCAGACTCCTTCAGCAACCATGATGTCACCCAACCCTCCAATCTTATGGCCAGGTCTGTCTTTGTACCTCCCTGCATGCTTTCCCTTTAAAAGCCCCAAAACCTCTCTGGGTAGAGCTCTGATTCTTTGGGAGAGATCCTAATCAAGAAGCCCCCTGGTGTAATAAACTGCATCTTTAACCTCCTTTGTGCCATTTCTTCCCATGTTTGGTCAGATTTCTGTAACAAGGGTAGTAAAAGATGTTTCTGTATTCATGGAAATTATCTTGAGAAATGAGAAGTCAGGAGATGTATTGAGACCAGGAAGACAAGACATGTGGTTCAAAATGTGGGGGGAAAGGTATACAAGGGGCGAGAAAATGGTGGGTGACTCAAGTGATGGCTGAGGTAGAGGAAAACAGGACTTCCTGTCTCCACCCCAGACCCTCTTCAAGTATATGAAATCTTAAGGCTTTATGACTGAGACCCTAAGATACTTGTAAGAGGAAAAGGAGGTAGGAACTTCAGTCCTCCAAATAGGGAGTATAAATGCTTTCTAAAAAAATAGTTTATTTGCCGGGAGTGGTGGCACATGCGTGTGATCCGAGCACTCGGCAGGCTGAGGCAGGAGAATCATTACAAGTTCCAGATGAGCCTGGGCTACAAAGTGAGCTCAAGGCCAGCCTGAACTGCAGCGTAGTGAGACCCTGTCTCAAAAAGTAAAAAAAAAAAAAAGTTTAAGTATAACCGACAATGTAAACAGTGTTTATTAATATATAATTTGATGTTTGTCATATATATGCAGCTGCGAAACCATCACCACAATCAAAATAGTAAATATATCAGTCAACCCTCAGAGTTCCCTTCTGCCCTTGGCATCCTTCCTCCTTTCCACCACGACTGATCTGCTTTCTGTTACTATAGATAAGTTGCATTTCTAGAGATTTGTTTAAGTGGACTCATATGGAATGTACTCCCTTTTATTTTCGTTAGACTTCTTTCTCTGAGCAATATTTTGAGACTTACTATATTGCTGTATCAATAGTTCATTCTTTTCTTGTTTGTGTATGTATCCATTTTCTGTGTGATATTCTGTTATGTATATGTATCACAGTTTACCCACTCAGCAGTTGATGGGCATTTGAGTAATTACCAATTTTTTACTATTACAAATAAAAGCTGCTATGTACATTCCTGTGTAAGTTTCTGTATGGACATAAGCCTTTCCTCCCCTTGTGGTGGTTATGTGGCTAATGTTTTAAGAAACTGCCATACTTTTTTGAGTGGCTGTGCCATTTTGCATTCTCATTAGTAACATATGAGAGTCCCAGTTTCTCATCCTTATCATTCTCTGTATCTCACTGTGATTTTATTTTGCATTCCCCAATCACTAATGATATTCAGCATTGTTTCATTTGTATGTACATTTTCCTTGATGAACTGTCTGCAAATTTTTGCCCATTCTGCACACAAATATGAGTTACAATTATATTATGGCTTTGCTTTTCTTTCTCTTAATGTCTTTTGAGCACAAAAGCTTAATATTTTGGTGAAATACAGTTATCAGTTGGTTCTTTTATGGATGATGTTTTCTTGTCACACGTGAGAAATCTTTGCCCTACTTGAAGTAACTAAGGTTTTCTTCTATTTTTTTTCCTCTGGTCTGTGATTCATCTTGAGTTAATTATTTAAAGCATATTCTGAGGTTTGCAGCAAAGTGGGTGTTTTTGTTGTTGTTGTTGTGTTTTTTGTATGTTCAGCACCATTGCTTCCTATTCTAAATATCCTTTGAACCTTGGCCAGAAGTCAATTATTCATATGCCTATTTCTGGCCTCACTACTTTTTATATTTATTCTCTCTTTTTACACTGAATCCACCTTTTTTTTTTTTTTTTTTTTTTTTTTTTTACAGTGCTGGGGATCAAACCTAGGCCCTTGCACATGTTAGGCAAGCGCTCTACCACAGAGCTATGCCCTCTGCCCCATGATACCACACTTTTGAGTGATTACAGTAGCTTTATAATAAAGCTAGAAATCAGGTAGTGTGAGAACTCCAATGTTGTATTTTTCTTATGGCTATTGTAACTCCAGTGGATTTCCAGATGAATTTTCAAATTTGCTTGCCAGTTTCTATACAAACTGCTTGCTGGGATTTTGATTGGGATTAAATTGCACCTATAGATCAACTTTGGGAGGGAGGAACATTGTAAAGCAACACTGAACACTCTGATCCATGAAGATAATGTATCTCTCTGTTTATTTAGGTCTTCCTTGGTTTCTCTCATTTTGTAATTCTTTTCAATATATTGCAGATCTTTTATTCCTAAGTATTTCAATGTTTGATACTATTGTTAATGTTTATTCTCATTTAATTACTGTTTTTTTGGAGTTGATATGGAGAACTACAATTAATTTTTGTTTATTGATTTTGTTTTTTTTTTAACTGGGGATCGAACTCATGACCTTGTGCTTGCCAGGCAGGCGCTTACATCACTGAGCTAAATGCCCTGGTGTTTTTTATTGTATACTCCAACCTTCCTAAGCTCTCTGGTTAGTTCTAGTATCTTTTTTGATAGATTGTGTGGACTTTCTACATATGTGATCACATTGACCACAAATGACAAAAGTTTCATTTTTTTCCTTTCTGATATGAATGCCTTTTACACATTTCTTGTCTTATTGCCCTGGCTGGAACTCCAGTATAATGTTCAGTAGAAATGATGATCTAATCTTAGTATGGGTAAAGCAGTCTTCCACCATGGTTATGGTTTGGATATGAAATATTCCCAAAGGCCAAGTACTGTGGCCTCAGTTTTCAGCTGAAGGGTTTTGAGAAATGAGTCAGTCATGACAGCATGAATCTTATTGTAGCACAAAAAGCTCCCTCACCCCAGTATACTTCAGTTTGTTAGTTGCCCAGGTAATAGCTCTTGTTCCACCTCTGGTTGTTTCTGTCTTTTAGAAATGGCTGGTCACTGTAATGCATACATGGTCACTATGATTCATGTTGTGAGAACCAATCCTCAATTGACACAACATTCTGCCTCTGAACTTCCTGCTTGCTTATCTCAGATAAGCCATAGACTACCCAAGATCAAGGCCTGATATTCTGGGAATGATCCTGATCAGTGTCCATCAACATAAATAAATCTGCCTCCAAATCCTGGGTGTTGTTTCCACGTTTCTGCTTGCTGTTGCATTATCACTGGGTCAGTTCTGATGGAGCCATAATGTGATGGCATTATTATGATGGAAACGTGGAAGGCAGGGCCCAGTTGAAGGGAGGGGTCACAAGGGCATGACCAGGGGACTGTATCTTGCTCCCGGACACGTCAGTTCTGGCTCTCTCTCTTTGCTTTCTGGCTGCCATATGAGCAGCTTTCCTCACCCGTGCCCTTCTGCTATGATGTTCTGCCTCACCACACCCCAGAAACAACACAGTCAAGTGAGCATGAACTGAAACCACTGAAACTGTAAGCCAAAATAAATCTTTCCTCCTTTGTTTTTCAAGTATTTTGTCACAGGTATGGAAAGCTAAAACAATCATTAAAGATGATCTTAGGTGTAGTTTTTTATTTTTTATTTTGTTATTTTTACTTTATTTTATTATTATTATTATTTTTTTGCGGCACTGGGGATTGAACTCACAACCTCACGCCTGTCAGACAGGCACTTAAGTCACTGAGCCAAACTCTCAGCCCTGGTTTTTTTGAGGCAGGGTCGCACTGTATAGCTCAGGCCAGCCTTGTGCTTGCATTGTAGCCCAAGCCGGCCTCGAACTCACAACGCTCCTCCTACCTCAGCCTCCCGAGTGTTGGGATTAAAGGCGTGCGCCACCACACCTGGCTAGGTGTAGTTTTTTATATACCATTTATAATATTGTGGAAAATATTTTTCCACTTTTTAAGTGTTTATATCAGGAATATATGATAGATTCTATTGAAGGCATTTTGTATATCTTTTAAGAAGACAATATTGTTTCTTATTTTTATCTTGTTAAGATGATAGTTTACTATTATAGAAAGAGCTCAAAAAAAAAAAAAAAAGGAAAGATCTGGTCCCAGCATATGCAAACTGAACACAGTTGTGCTGAGACTGAATAGAGAGAGGGTAAGGATTACACAGAATGAAATTTATTGGTGGACCTCCTTTTAAAGCATGGTTTGAGTAGCAGCAAGACATTTGGATCCCTGTGAGTTGGAGCAGAAGGAAGAGGCTTATAGAAGAGGACAAAAGTGAATTCATTTGAGCCAGAATATACCTAGTTTACCTCAAACTCACACCCAAGACATCAGGCACATTTCTGGTTCTAATGGCACCATGGTTCAGTCATGAAGCTCCACAACCATTCTGATGGTGTTACTTATTTATACTTTGCTTGGAAATTACATAGGGAAAAGAGCCTAGGGTTACACAGGGGCAACTGTGGCAGTGGAGACCCAAGGTGGCTGCAATCAGGTTATGTTAATTAGCTTTTCCATCACTGGGACATGACATCTACCACCCTCAACTTAAATGGAAGAGAGGCTGAATTTGGCTCTTGGTTTCAGGGGATTGAGTTCATGGCTAACTGGCTTCAAGGAAGAAACATTGTGGTAGAGGGTAAAGGGCTGTGGTGGATCAAAGATGTTCAGTTCATAGTGGCTTAGAAGCAAAGCAGGGAAACACAACCACAGAGAAAGGGGCCAGAAACCATATATAGCAGCTAAAATCATGCTACCCCATCCACTCAGACATACCTGGAAATGTGCTTTCCAAATATGCTAGGAATTTTTCAATACAGTCAAGTTGACCTATCACTATTAAGTCACACAGGTCCAGCTAATTCCCTACATTTGCATACATTGACTTTTTGTTTGCTTGTTGGTTTGTTTTTGAGACAGGTCTTGCTATGCAGTTTGGGCTGGCCTTGCTCACTATGTAGCCCAGACTGGCTTTGAACTCTCAATGATCCTCCTCCCTCAGCCCCCTGAGCACTGGGATTACAAACATGTGGCACCATGCACCACTAATACATTGACTTTCTTTTTCTTTTGTTTTTTGATACAGGGCCTCACTATGTAGTTCAAGCTGGTCCTAAACTCACTATGTAGCCCAGTTTGGCCTCAAACTCATGGCAAGCCTCCTGCCTCAGCCTCCCAAGTGCTGGGATTACAGGCATGGGCCACCACATCTGGCTAATATTTGAATGTTAAACCCAGTTTGCATTCCTGTGATAAGTCTTGCTTGTTCATGATATAGGGTGATATCATGATATATTATCCATTTTATATATCAGTGGATTTGATTTTCTAAACATATTGTATTTGTGTTCATGAGGAATACTGGCTGGTAGTTTTCTTGTAATGTGTTTGTTTAGTTTGTTATCAGGGTCATACCTCAAAGAATGATTAGAAAAGTATTGTGTCCTCCTGAGTTTTCTGCAAGAGTTTATCCAGAACTGGTGTTATTTCTTCTTAAATACTTGGCTAAATTCACAGTGAAGCCATATGGGCTTGGAGTTAGGAGTGTGAGAAAGTTCTTAACTACAAATTCGGTTTCTGGGGCATGCTTTATAGTTTGGATCATTCAAAGAATTAGTCAATTTTATGTAAGTTATCAAATATATCAGCATAAAATTGTTCATAATTGTCTTTTTGTGTCTATTGATCTGCAGCAATGTCACTTCTCTCATTCTTTTTTAAAAATTTTTATAATAGTTTTATTCTAAAGAGAATAAAACCAAGCAAAATAAAACAGAATAAATTCAATCAAAATAAAACAGTGGAAATGATAAGGATTTCAAAACAAGATAATAGGAAAACAACAATGGCTACCATAATGCCTCTTGTTGTCTTCAAAATAGCTGCCCATATGATCAGACATAGTAAAATCAAACAAAACAGAACAGAGTAGAACCAATTAAAACAAAACAATGAACATGGTACAGGACTTCAAAACAAAATAATAGTAAATCCAAGCCGGGCGTGGTGGCGCACGCCTTTAATCCCAGCACTCCGGAGGCTGAGGTAGGAGGAATGTTGTGAGTTCGAGGCTGGCTTGGGCTACAATGCAAGCACAAGGCCGGCCTGAGCTACACAGTGCGACCCTGCCTCAAAAAATCAGGGCTGGGAGTTTGGCTCAGTGGCTTAAGTGCCTGTCTGACAGGCGCGAGGTTGTGAGTGCAATCCCCATTGCCGCAAAAAAAAAAAAAGATAATAGTAAATCCAAAATAGCTGCCATAATATATCTTGTTATCTTTGAAATAGCTACTCATGCCATCAGATATAATAAAATCAAACAAGAAAAAACAGAATAAAATCAAACCAAACTAAACAATGAAAATTACACAGGACTTTAAAACAAGATAATAGGGAATTGGCTTCCACCTTCAGAAGGAGATCTCCCATAAATGCTACATTATGTATTGTTATCCTCTAAATAGATGATCAGAATACTAGCTTTAGGCCTGCAAAGTCAATGAAACACTAAACACTACAAGCATTAAGTTGTATTTTACTTCAATAGCTAACATCTCAGCCTGTGTTTCTGCGGATCAGCCAGTTTCTCACAAAGTGTGGTTGCGGGTGTGTGGCAGAGAGACCTTGGCTCTTTTTGTCTCCCGGCCTACACACCAGGAGGGGCTGGCATCTGGTTGTCCTCCCCATGGCCATGCATGGCGCCGACTCATAGGAAGTAGCTGACTTTTTGTTCTCCACCACGTGACCCACACATGGCACCAACCACCTCTCTCGTTTGTGTTATATGAGTCTTCTCCTCTTTTTCCCTATATAGACTAACAAAGTTTATTATTTTTTTCTCAAAGAAGCAGCTTTTGGTTTTGTTGATTTATTTATTTTATTTATTTATTTTTTTTTGCACCTGGGTTCAAACTCGCAACCTCATGCCTACCAGGCAGGCACTTAAGCCACTGAACCAAACTCCTGATTCTAGCTTTTTGAGGCAGGGTCACACTATGTAGCTCAGGCCAGCCTTGCTCATGTTGTAGCCCAAGCCAGCCTCAAACTCACAACTCTCTTCCTACCTCAGCTTCCCGAGTGCTGGGATTAATGGCCTGTGCCACAACACCCGGCAGTTTTGTTGATCTTTAAAAATGATTTTGCTGGTTTCCATTTCTTTGATTTTCACAATGTTTTTAATTTTTTCCTTTTATCTCCTTGCTTTAAGTTTCATTTGGTATTTTTTTTCCTCCAGTTACTTAAAGTGGAAGGTGAGTTCACTGATTGAAGATAGTTCTTATTTTCTCAGATAAATATTTAATATTATAAGTTATTCCCTGCTGCCTTATCAATATTGCATACATTTTATATTTATTTTCATATTCAAAATACTTTACAATTTATCTTTAATTTTCTGCTTTAACTCATGGGTTTAGAAGTGTTTGGTTTCTATTTGAAGGATTTTCCAGGTATTTTTCTAATATTAATCACTAATTTAATTACATTGTGGTTAGAGAACAACTTTTGCATCAGTTAAATTCTTTTAAATCCAGTGAGACTTGTTAATGGCCTAGAATATGTCTCTTTATATACGCTCCATGTGCATTTGAAAAGGAGAGGTGTTCTGTTCTTTTGGGTAGAGCATTTGATTATTGTCCATTAGTTGGTAGACAGTATTATTCAAACCAACTGCAACTTGCTGATTTCTAGTCTATTTTTTCCATCAACTATTGAGAAAATAGTATTGAATTTTGTGATTATAGTTGTGAAATTGTCAATATCTCATTGCAGGTCTGTCAGTTTTTGATTGCATGTATTTTGAAGCTCCATTTTTATTTGCATAAGTATTTAGGATTGTTACTCCTCTTGATGAACCATTTTCACCATGAAATAGCCTTCTTCACCTTTGATATATCAGTCATAGTCAACCTGAGAAGCATAACTCGTAGTAAGTTGTGTATATACATGCATGCTTGTCGTGGAAAATAAGCTTACCTGATTACAGGAATTGATCAGGCAGTCTTATAGTGCTGTGTGTTTGAATCACATGTTGGAATTTTATGGTTCACAAGGCAGGTAGGCAGGGAGGGAGGCAGGCAGGAAGATGGGAATAATGTGGGGAAATCAAGGTCAGGCTGAAAGTCATAGTGCAAGTTGAACCTCATGAAAATGGATTGAAACTCATGTCTATTCTATTGCCCTTGAGGTGGTGATGATGTCCCGCAAAAGCAGGAGCTTCTGAGCTAAAACACGTATCTGGCCCATGGATCAGAGACACTCACAGATATAGAGGAAGGCACAGAACTTGCAGGTCAAGTTATCATTTTATGTCAACACAGTAAGCAAGTAGTCATCAACAATATATGTCAGCTACCAAGTCACTGCCATTTCCCTTCTACCTTATAAATCTCACACATAAATAAAATCTTTCTGTTCCACTCGAATCAGAAACATGAAAGAAATTCTAGGAAAAGTAGTTCATCCTGGATAAGTTGACACGTTGTGAAGTCTACCCCATCAGTTTAGTGTGAAACATGTTTCTTTAGATCGTATTTAGTATCCAGATCACAACAATAACAACACATGCTTCCACCCACATGACACAGTTATCTGTCATATAACCATTAACATGTTAATCCTTTGCCCAGAAGAAGATACAAAATGTTCATTTTTCTAACTAATAACACCCCTAAAATTAACTCTTATTTTTGGTACTGGGAATCGAACTCAGAACCTTACACTTGCCAGGCAGGTGCTGTGCTGCAAAGCTATATCATCTGCCTGAAAATTAACTATTATTAATGCATGTTATGTTAGAGGAGAAGAGGGCAACAGAGGAATATACAGAAATTTTCAAGGGGTTCTCAAAAGAAGCTCAGAGTATATTATTGCTCAGATTCAATTAAACACTCAGGCCCTGTAGACTACCCGTGGCATTGTATTTATCTTTTGTCATTGTTGTTGTACCAGGAGTCAAACTCAGGACCGTGTGTTTGCCAGACAGGCTCTTGTGCCACTGAGCTATATCCCCGGCTCCTTGGCATTTTATTTATTTATATATTCATCTATAGCACTGGGAATTGAGCCCACCCCAATGCCCACCCACTAAGCGACACCCCAATCCTTCTTCCTGTTTTAAAATTTTTTTTAATTTTGAGAGAGGGTTTTACTAATTTGCCCAGGCTGCTCCCCTATTTGTGATCTTCCTACTTTAGCTCTCTCAGTCCCTGGGATTATAGGTGTGTAACATCATGCTTAACAGCATCGAATTCAGCACGGACTCCAGGAAGAGAAAGAGATGGGCCTCTCAAGAACCCACTCCACTGGGTCAGAGAAGCTCCAACCAGAAGACAACTAGCCTGCCTTCCTGGGGAGTGCACGACTGCCGCAGGCTCCGGGAAGAGAAACATGTGCATCCCGTAGGCCTACCGGTGCGCGGGCTAAGAATCAAGGACCCTTCCACCTCACCCCAGTAAGCAACCTGCTGGTTTGGAAGTCTGGCTAAATTTATAGCAACTAAGGTACATAAAGCAACTAAATGCTAGTATTGTTTTGTTGATTTTACAGGCCTGGGGCCAGCAGTCTGAGTATCTCTTTGGAAGATGACAGTAGGCAATGTAGCAAATATGGGGGATTCTCTTCTGTTTTGTCTTCAAGGCCCAATATTATTCTCATTGTTTTGCTTTATTCTGATTAATTTTTTTGCTTTATTTTATATTCTGTTTTTATTGGTTTTATTGTGTTTTGTTTTTGGTTTAATTTTACTATATCTGTTAGAATGGCCAACCATTCTGAAAATAACAAGATATACTATAGTAGCTATTGTTTTCATAGTATCTTTCTTGGAAGTTCTGGACC
The DNA here is from genome assembly GCA_004363535.1 of Dasyprocta punctata. Lineage (NCBI taxonomy): Eukaryota > Metazoa > Chordata > Mammalia > Rodentia > Dasyproctidae > Dasyprocta > Dasyprocta punctata. Next base: position 10,136 of record RJWM01005896.1, on the reverse strand, counting down.
AGTTCTACTGCTTTGTTTTGATTGACTTTGTTCTGTTATGTTTTGTTGGATTTTACTATCTTTAAAAAAACAAAACAAACAAACAAAAAAAAAACAGCATCAAATTCTTCACAAAGAATGAGTTTCCACCTAAAAATCAATCTCCAGTTCTGGATAAAAAAGTAAATCAAAATTGTAAATCTACATAAAAATTAACTTTCCTTTGTTCAAATAAATATCAGTAAGTAGGGTGATGCTGTTTTGAATGAAATTTTATTTTATTTTTTAATTTTTATTTTTGGTACTAGAGATTGAACTCATAACCTTGTACTTGCATAGGTAGGCACTTACCTTGCTGTGCTAAATCCTCAGCATGAAATCTTCCTTGAGTGAAATTTTAACTAGTGATAATAAGACTTTTTTTTTTTTTTTTTTTGCGGCACCGGGGATTGAACTCACAGCCTTGCATCTGCCAGGGCAGGCGCTTAAGCCACTGAGCCAAACTCCCGGCCCTAATAAGACATTTTTGACATGTCCAGTTAATTTTGACTTTCTAAAAATCATAACCAGTGTTGTGACTCAGACTCTGAAAGCAGAATGATGGTCGATATAATCAAAGTTCCCAAATTTTATTTACTTTGATGGAGGTGAGTAGGCTTATATCAAGAAACACCAGAATCCTCTAAGACTTTTAGAATTTAATTCAGATCAGATAATTTCCTTTTTCTTCAGTGAGGTCACTGGTATCAGTTTGAAAACTCTTCAACTCTAAGTAGTTAAAAACCAAGTGATTTAAACAAATGTTAGTTTATACTTAGCACATTATGTCCCTTGAAAGATATGCTCACATCCTAATCTCTGTGTATGCAAATGCAACTTTATTTGGAATAGGGTCTTTGCAGATGCAAAGTAAGATGAATTAAGGTGGACACTAATTCCACACTGGTATCCTTCTAAGAGAGATAGATTTAGACACAGAGGAGACACAACAGAATGGCATATGGAGATGGAGGCAGAAGTTGGAATGATAAATCTGTTAAATCAGTAAATGCTAAGGATTACTGGCAACTACCAGGAGGCAGCATGGAACAGATCCTTCCCTTGAGTCTTTAGGGGGAACACAACTCTGCTCTCATCTTGATTTCAGCTTTCTAGTCTCTAAAACTGTGAAAGAATAAATTTCTGTTGTATCAAAGCACTCTGATTATGGTATTAAAAGTGGAGTATTCCTATAATAAATACCTAAAGATGAAGCTGTAACTTTGAAACCATGTGATAGAGAGTCTGGAATGTTTTGAGGCTCTTAATAGACAAAATCTCTGTGGCCTTGAAGAGACTGTTGGTAGAAGTAGGTACATTAAAGGTAATCCGAGCCTGACATGGTAGTGCATGCCAGTAATGTCAATACTCTGAGAGACTGAGGCAGGATTTTAAGTTTGAGCCCAACCTCAGGAACTTAGTGATTTAGCAAGACCTTGTATCAGAAAAAGAGTAAAGGGCTGAAGATGTAGATTACTGTGAAGGTCCTGAGTTCAAGCCCCAGTAATAGGAAAAATAAAAAGGTCTTTGGCTAGGGTTTATATGGAAGAGAAGAGGACACTAAAGAAAGCTTCTATCTTAGAAAACACATGCACATCATTGTGAACAGAATGCTGCTAGGAATAATAAACCTTAAAGATGCTTCCATTGAGGTCTCAGACAAAAATGAGAAACATATGTGCTATAGAGTAGTGGTGGCGAACTTATGGTACATGTGCCATGGCAGGCTGATTATATCATTGAAAGCTCTAAAAGATTTGCCATTACTGCTAAAATAAATGATTGAGTCCCTTCTGAAAATTCTTATGTTGAAATTGTACATCTGCATATAACAATATAATTTAGCTTCACTTATAATGTCAGCCTCAGTAAGTACATATTGAATTCCGTTTATATAAAGTACAAAAAATAGATCAAACCAATACCTCATGATCGAAGTTTCTGTGAAATGGCTACCTTTGATCAGAGAGGCTCCAATCAGAAGACAACTAGCCTGCCTTTCTGGTGAGCGCGCGACTGGTGTGGACTCCAGGAAGAGAAAGATGTGCCTCCTGTATGCCTACCAGAGCACTGGCTAAGAGTCAAGGACATTCCCGCTCCCCCTCCCCAAGCAACCTGCTGGTTTGGAGGACTGGCTAAGTTGACAGCAACTAAGGTACATAAAACAACTAAATGCTTACATTGTTTGGTTGATTTTGCAGGTCTGGGGCCAGCAGTCTGAGCATCTCTTGGGAAGATGACAGTATACAATGTAGCAAATATGGGGGATTCTTTTCTCTCTTGTCTTTGAGGCCCAATATTATTCTCATTGTTTTGCTTTATTTTGATTTTTTTGCTTCATTTCATATTCTGTTTTTATTGGTTTTATTGTGTTTTGTTTTTGGTTTGATTTTACTATACCTAATGGAATGGTCAACTATAAGATATACTATAGTAAAAATAACAAGATATACTATAGTAGCTATTGTTTTCATAGTATCTTTCTTTGAAGTTCTGGACCAGTTCTACTGCTTTGTTTTGATTGATTTTGTTCTGTTATGCTTTGTTGGATTTTACTATCTTTAAAATAAAAAAATAAATAAATAAAAAAAAGAAATGGCTACCTTTGGTGGCTATTGGAGAGTAAGGATTTGGGGTCAGCTCAAGAGGAATTCTGAGGTGTGATAATGTCCTATTTCTTCATCTATGTGTTAGTAACAATATGTTCAGTCTGTGACAATTAAGCAAAATGTATGTGCATTACTTACTTGTAAAAGCATTTACTAACCCATACTATTCAGCTGTCCTTTATGCAAAATATCACAACACAGACCAAGATGACCCTATTTTTTACTAGAACACTTTACAAAAATATGAATAAGGCAGTAGAAAGTCTTGGGTTTTCATAAAGGAGACCTCCTCTAAAATCAGTATTTTGATTTAACCCTCTGTTTAACACTCAAGAAATCTGAACAGCTTGGGATATAGCATATTGGTCAAACACTTGCTTAGCAGGCACAAGAACTCAGTTCAACTCCAGTACTGCAAAAGTAAATAAATGTAAATAAACATTTAAAAGGAAAAGAAATTTTCACATTCTAAGACAAGGTATCATAGTATAATCTTCATAAAATAGAAAAAGAGCCATTGTGAACATGAGCTCATTCAAAGCAGACCAATTTTAGGAAAAAGTACTGATGAATGCTGACGAATCTGGTAATTGATTTATCTTAAGATAACCCATGAATGGGTTTCCCTTGGAAAATCATCATGTACCCAAGAGGTAGGCATCCCATGTGGCACTGAAACATTTGTCAACTATTTATGGTGTCCCCTTAGCAGCAGGAGCCCTACTGGATGGGATAGATACAGAAGTACCCTTGTGACACAGTTTAATTGAGATATCAGATATTAGACAGTCAATTAAAAATTAACTAATGAATTTCAACAATGAAAAATTCTATGGAAGATGAATATAGAGTGTCATAATACATATATGAAGGTGCCTACATTAGTGTGCTGGGGAGGGAGATTCAAGTAAAGATTCCAGAAGGAAGTGATTTTTCAACTTGGGTTTGAAAGGTAAAGAATTAGTCAGAAAAGACATAGTCGAGATAGTGAGATCATCTTGTGGTCAGTTCTAAAAGAGAAAAAGAGTTGACAAAGTCAAGGCCAGAGCATCTTAATTGAACATTTCTGACTAGAAATGTTATTGGAGATAGACAGTTGTCAGAGGTAGGCCACTTTGAGTATGCTGGATTTGATCATAAGAGTGATGAAGAACCAGTAAAATGTTTTTAGTAGGGCAGTAATGCCTTTGACCTTAGTCTGATCATGTGGTAGTGGTGGCTTGGGTTGGAGTGGTGACAGTGAGGATGGAAAGCAATGGGGATATGTCAGAAGTGTGTTTGAGAGATACTTTATAGTCACCCCTAGTTAGTCACACTTTTGTGTAATCCCTTCCCCTTGAGGGTGGGCAGAACCTGTTACTGGCTCCTGACCAGTGAAATATGGCCGAGGTGTTGGGCTATCTTCCCTTCATTAGGTTTCCTTATATGGCAAAGGAGATGCATATTGTGTTAAGCAACTACATTTGTGGTAATGCAGCACAGAAAACTATATCAAAAAACAAAACTACAGATTTTTAGTGACATAGCGTGCCACTGTATTAATAAATACCTTAAAAAATCTGTTCTTAGCCAGAGATATAGCTCAAAAGCACAGTGCCTGCCTGTCAAGCACTTGCTCATGTGTTTGATTCCCGGTACGAAAAAAAAAAGTGTTTTTAGAGCCGGACATTAGCGAAAGGCTAGAAGAATGTTGAATCCAATAGAGAAAGCCTAAATCACCTTGGCCTTTTAGAACAAATCTGGACTTTAAGGATGATACTGACAGGGGCTCATTTTAGCTTCAGACCTAAGTCAAGTTCTCCATTCCAAACTTTGCTAGAGCTTGCCTCTGGAATATATGTTTTTTTGCCCCGGCACTTTCCTTCCCAATGAACACTTGCTGCATCCTATACAGTTGAGTGAGGGCAGGTTATGGGATTCAGGAACAAAATTCTTCTCCACATGCCAACCAGAATGGTCGAGAACAGAGGGCTGCACAAAGGGAATAGTGACCCAAGAGATTAGACGCTACCTAGAGGAATGTGAGATTGATGTCACAGATTCAGGGTTAGTAGAGTTTAGAGATGAGGTTTTGGTTGGCTGGTGCTTGATGATTTTTAAGACAAAAATATGTACTATGTGAAAAATAGTAGGAAGAATCCAGGAGAAAGAGCAGACAACACAGGAAAAGAATGAACAATTGACAGTGTATGATTGATAGAGTAGCTGGTGAAAGGAATGGGACCCAGGGCACAGGTGGAGGAATAGGCCTTTGAAATAGGAAGAACCCTTCCTCCATTCTATCAGAGTGCGAGAGGACATTGCATGCAAGCTCAGGTAGTTTAGCGGCAGTCTGAGATTGTTATAGACCAGAAGCTTCTGTTCATTAGGGAAAAGGATGTTCTACCATCATTTAAGAATGAGGGGTGGAAAGAGGGATTAAAGATTTGAAAAGAATAGAAATGCTATTTAAATAGTCTTTGTGGGAAGTTTGAGGCAGCTAGAAAGTAGCATTGATATAGGAAAAATGATCCCAGACCTCCAAATGATATGGGGGAATGAAACTCCCAACCTACTATATGTCTGGCGCGAGTTCGTGTTCTCTAAAAATCGAAGAAAGAATTTTAGGAACAACGGAGGCTAAGAGCAGAATATATTTATTGAGAAAAAGAAAGCTTCTGTCTGAGGGACAGAAGGGGGCCCGAGCGGGTTGCCAAAGACTCTGTCATTTCTAGGGACTTTTATAGAATAAAATCATGATGGGGAAAACTGGGAACTCGCAAGGCAGAGGGGCGTAAGGTGGGACATAACTACAGTTAACCAATAAGATTAACTAGGTAAAATTGATTAAATCAAGGACAAATGGGGAAGTGAGTCACATAGTAAGTGGGGATGCTTAATGACAATGACTCTTCCTGAAGGGGATTGGCATGCTGACTCCTGACTTCCTCAGGGTGATAGAGAACTATTTAGAGTACCAGTCCTTAGGATGTGATGTTTTTGTTCTGTCTTTTGTCTTGATATCTGGCCCACAGCAGGAGATGCCTGTCTCCCCCACAGTTGTAAAGTATCTGGGCTTCTGCACTGGCTCCTTTGATGACCTACCCCTGTCTGACTGCCTGTAATATTTTTGTCTAACTCAGTTTCCTGTAACAGTATGAAAAGAAAAGGTTTATGGCTCCTTCAAAGGAATGAACAAATTGTTCTGTGTATAAACCTTATGAATTTTAAAACTGGGAGGCTTTTTTGACATTTCGTATTTGGTCAACTTCATTAAAGTGGAAGATAATTTTAGTCTGTATTTGGACTTTTTTTATTGGCTTCCATATTGGATACACAGATACAGAACATACCTTGAAAACCTAGTGCAGTATTCTCTTCCAGTCACTGACCTCATACTGAAAGGGAATTTAAAATTTTAAATAAAAGCCTGTCAAGAATGCCAGCGGGCATGTCCGGGCAAGCCTGGTAACAGAACATTTTCTGCTTTGTGTAACTCCTGTTTTACTGCCTTTTTGTAGCCGATGGCCTTGCAATGTAATTTGAGGTGTCTTTACTGCCTTTGTGTAACTGATAACCTGGCAATGTAACTTGAGAGGTTTAACTCCCTTGGCAACCTGTGATGTCTCCCAACCCACCAACCATAATGCACTAAATCTGCCTCTGTACCGCCCCCTTGCATTTCCGATAAGAGCCCCAGAACGTCCCAGATCCCCCACCCCCACCTCGGGCGGGGCTCTGGCTCTTTGGGAGAGATCCTAGTCAGAAGTCCACTGGTGTAATAAATTGCCTCCTAAACCTGCTCGGTGCCATTTCTTCCCGCGTTTGGTCTGTTTTTCCGTAACAATACTACCGTCAAGGACTGATGGAAATGTAACACCCGACTCTGTGTCCAGAGTCACCGCCTCCTTCTCGGACACCGCGTGCTGGTCACAGAGCTACAGTCCTCCAGTTTTCCTAGAGGGGCGCGTCCACCCCACTTCCGGTGCGCGCAGCGGGAGGCCGCCCTGCTCGCTCAGTGGGGTAGCGCGCTCTGCCTGCAGGGGAAGTGTGAGTGGGGAGTTCCGGCAGCGCGGTCCCGGGTCCTTACTAAATCATCTGTTTTGGAGGACCTCGGCCTGCTTCCGCCGCGGGTGGGGCCTGTGACTGTACTAGTAGTCCGCCTGGCTCGGGGCTACCTCTCAGCCGGTGGTTGGTCCGCCCGTCCTTTCCCTGCTTCCTCCGCCGCCCTACGCTCCACCGACTCCCGCGGCGATTACCCGGCACCGCCGGCGTGCCCGGCCTCCGCCGCCGTCCAGGTCAGAGCTCGCTGTTGGGTCAGGGCTCAGTCATCAGTCTTGGCTTCTCCAGTATGGGCAAGATCTTTAATCAGACCCTCTGAGAGCACCTTCTTTTTGTAGTTTTAAAAACCCGAGTTAGGTAGTTTTGTGTGCCTTCTACTTTAATGCGTGCCTCTCGTTACTTTTGAGTTCTGTAATGGCAAGGACACTGTCTTCCTCTTTGCATAACGCCTAGCGCAATGTCTGCACAGATTGGCCCTCAGTAAACATTGAAGAAATGTGTGAAAAAACGCAAGCCCTCTTCTGAAGGGCGCTTTAATTTGGTTGAGAATGCAGCTGTGAAACGGCATTACAGCAGGGCGGGCGTCTGAGAGCGGGACCTAGGCGTCAGACCGTTTGATTTAGGAACAGACCAGACTCCCTCAATTACAGACGCCTGGGACAAATTGCATGCGTTCTTTCTTTTCCAACCGTTGAGCTTAACGCCTAGAACGACCTGAAGGATAAAGTGAAGTAACAGCACTTAAAGCAGGTGCTGGAATGTGTAATAAAAGTTCAGTTGGTGTTCTCTCTTACAACTAAGCGAACATTATATTAATTATAGTGGAGAGCCGGGCGTGGTGGCACACGCCTTTAATCCCAGCACTCGGGAGGCTGAGGTAGGAGGAGCGTTGTGAGTTCAAGGCCGGCTTGGGCTACAACACGAATGCAAGGCCGGCCTGAGCTACATAGTGCGACCCTGCCTCAAAAAAAACAGGGCTGGGAGTTTGGCTCAGTGGCTTAAGCGCCTGCCCTGGCAGGCGCGAGGTTGTGAGTTCAATCCCCAGTACCGCAAAAAAAAAAAAAAAAAAAAAATTATAATGGAGATACCTTAGTACCTGGCCAAGCCAGATTGTCCAGAAGTGCCCTGGAGGTTTCCTCCGGGTTACTGTGAGGAACAGAATCAGGAATTTGCCTTCTCCCAGAGGGAGGAATTTGTATCCAAGCTTAGGGTTTCCCACCTTCCCAACCTTACACCCCACATGTGCTAGGTGGCTGGTATCCTAGACTACTTCATAAACAATGACAGCTAAATCTAGGCATCTGATCCAAAACACTCCGTTTATATTCCCACTGACAGGGCTATTTTCTCAAATTTGCGCACAAGAAGTTTGTGGGAGCTCTCTCCTTAAACACGGAAGCACTTCTCTCCAGATTTCTCTTTTATGGGGTGATGGACCTCAGGGGACCTGTGCTTCCTTTCACTGGCTTGTGTACTTCCCCAATAAAACCTTTTCTGTAACCTGTACCTTGTGATGTGGAATTTGCACTTACCTTGTCTCATGTCTGTAATGCCTCGAGTACCTACTCTGGCCCAATTGTTTTGAAATGTAGATCTTATTCAGGTGTTGTGAGGAGAATGGATCAAGAGATGATTACTGTTGAAAAGATAGTTTCTTTCACTTTTCAAGAGAAGGGTGCATTGCTTGGCAGGGAAGTGCAACGGGAGGCATAGGGAGTGAGGGGAGAGTAGCAAGAGCTTTTACTAAATCCTGGTTTCTGTGGAAAGGAACAATCAAGGTAAGGTGAGCAAGTTCGGCTACTTTGAAAAGTTTTAGGTGAAGGGCCGGGGATTTAGCTCAGCAGCACAAGTACCTGCCTGGCAAGCACAGGGTGGTGAGTTCAATGCCTAGTTAAAAAGAAAAAGTTTCAGTGGGCTCTAGGGCTTTGAAGTCGTCCCTAGTCAGTTGGTGCCTGGCCCTAACTTGCTTTAGGGTAGGGGTGGGAACCTGATAGGGAAGGTATCAGTGATAATGGGCTCTGGGTCTGTTGGTTTCCCTTTTTTTTTTTTTTTTTTTTGGCGGCACCAGGGATCGAACTCACAACCTCGCACCTGCCAGGGCAAGTGCTTAAGCCACTGAGCCAAACTCCCGGCCCTAGTTTTTTGAGGCAGGGTTGTACTATGTAGCTCAGGCCGGTCTTGCGCTGGCGTTGTAGCCCAAGCCGGCCTCGAGCTCACAACGCTCCTCCTACCTCAGCCTCCCTAGTGCTGGGAGTAAAGGCGTGCGCCACCACGCCTAGCTGGTTTCCCTTTGAAAGGCACACTCACAGCTGAGTTGTTCGCCATCTCTAGGAATTGACTAGCCTTGGGAGTGACCTCAAGGCCTCAGATGTCAAAGCCTCAAAATAAAAAAGACATGTTTAGTACACCAGACAGTAGTGTTCTGATGTTTAATGTTATTTCTGAATCCTGTAGCTGTAATGTTACATTATTAACTCCACTTTTAGGAGAAGAAATGAAATCTCAGAAAGGTTTGGTTGGCGACTAATGTCACACACCTAGTAAGAGACTGCACTATGATTCCACCTTGGGTCACCTAAGTCCAAAACTGGTGCTCTTTCTGTGAGCTGGATTACTTACTTGTAGTATAAAATGCTGTGGGGACAGTTTTAGGAAGTTGACAATACTGTATTGACTACTGCTTCTTTGAAATTTTTTTTTACTATAATTCCATTCATTCTTACATATTGGATGTACTATGTATCATGTTAGATTGAGTGATAGAGATGTAACTGAGCAAAATCATTGATATACTGTAACTCAAAACATTGTAGTCATGGATAAAACAAGTATTAGCCAAATAGTCCCAAAAGTATATATACTGACAAAGTGAGAGAAACACTTTGAGGGAAAGAAATGCAGTTCTCTTTTGTCTTGTTTCGAATGACTCCCTGACTGATCCAGTGTTCTCAACGCTGACTGGACTTCAGAATAATTTGCAGAATGTATTACAAATACAGGTGTCCAGATCTAGGCAATTCATACTAGGCTGGCATGCTTCCCAATGAAATCAGTCCAATCAAAGAGAGCATCACTGTGGCTAAAATATTTTTGTTTTTGCTTTTAGAAAACTGGTCAGAGGCACACGGAGAGATCGTGTGTAGGCATTCCTATTTCTAGCTTCAGCAGAGCTTCCTGCCATCAGCTGGAATCAGTTATTAACCAGTGGGCAATGAGTCATGGACAACCATGCCCATGGAACCATAAGGTGTCTCTAGCCTGGCTGATGACAAATTACAACCACATGAGGGATCAAAAGTAGAAACCAACAGCTAACCCTGTTAACAAACATGATTGTGAGGGAGAGTATTATTTTTAAGTCACTAAAAAGAAAACAAAAATGCTAGTCAAGGGGACATGATCAGATTTACAATTTGGAAAAGATCACTGGCTTCAGTATATGTTTTTTTTGTTTTTGTTTTTTTTTTT
>RJWM01005895.1:0-88315 GCA_004363535.1 Dasyprocta punctata | reverse complement strand
GTGTACCACCATGCCACTGGGCTTTTCCTTTTTCTGTTGGTTTTTTAACTGCTTCTTCAATTTCTTTGACTTCTACTTGGTTATTTAGAATTTTTACATCTTCTTGATTCAGCTTTGGTAATTCATATGTATCTAGGAATCTGTTCATTTCTTCTGCATTTTTGTTACAGTTTGTGTTTAAATGTCCCCCCAATGGCTTATACAGTCATGGAGGTGGCTGAATCTAGTGTTTGTGACTGGTTAATTGTCTCATGCTGGGATTGGCAATATGAATGCTGCACCCAGAGAGGGGCAGATAGCCAGCATATCAGGTAAGGGAGGAAAAGAGGCATGATCTCCCCCTTTGCCCTTTTTATTCTAGTCACTGTGGCCGCCATGAACGATTGCCCCTTAGCCATGCCACCCTGCCTTGGAACCAGCTAAGTATGGACTGAAATGTCCAAAAACTGTAAGCTAAATAAACCTTTTCTTCCCTAATTTTGGATGTCAGGTATTTTGTCACAGCAAGGAAAGAAAAGTAACCAAGACAGAATTTGATACCAGTGGAGAGGGGTTGTTGTTGTCACTGTACCTGACCATGTAGTTTAAGAGCCTTTGGGAATGGCTTGTGGAAAGAGTTTGGAAAGGTTTGAAAATGTTACCTGAATGAGTGGCACTGGAATGCCTTATGCTGATCTGCATGGGAGATTCTGTTCAGAGCTCAGAAGACCAGAGGCTGATAGAAATCTTGCTGGTAAAGACTAGGCTCAGGAGGCTTCTGCTGCAAAGGAGGACTGCACTGACTGTTGGACTCCACACGATGTATGTCATGGCTTGGCAAAAACTTTGTCTGCATTTTGCTCATGTCCAGAGACTTTGCTTGAGACTGAAATTAAGGACAGTGGACTAACTAATCCAGCAGAAGAAATTTCAAGGCAGTCAAATGTTAAGGGGGTGGCATGGTCATTATTGGGGGCTTTTAGCCATGTTTATTTTGTGAATCAAGAGTGAATATCCCAGCAGGGTGATTTGAAAAGTCGTGAGTTTGGCCAGAAAGCAAGTTCCAGTAAAGCTTTGAACTGAGATAGGTAAGCCAAGATAGAGCCAAGTTCTCAACTGCTGAGAAGGAACAGGAGAATAGAAAAGAGGGCCTGGGGGCATCCTGGGAAGCAGCAGCATGTCTCCACCCTTTGTGGTCTCAAAACTGCAAAAGTTAAAGACTTTGTTTTGAGGAGAAAATCACAGAGTGTTGTGTTCTAGAATGGCAGCAGTATAATCTGTTGCTTGTGATCACATTCAGAATGCTCAGTGACCCAGTCACTCAACCCCTACGGTCAAGAGAGAGACAGTCCTGGCTGCTGCTCTAACTGGCAGCAGACCTCAGCATCATCCACATGGCACTGGTTTCAGGTGCATACAGAATGCAAGAATTCTGAGGTTAAAAAGGCTTCCACCCCAATTTCAGAAGGACTGGGAGCCCAGGCACTGTGCCCCTGAGAGGGCAGTGTGTGAAGCTGTGCATGTGAAGCTGTGTGGGGGAAAACCCAGAAGTTTGGAAATGCCAGGAGCATGGATCACCTAAAGAATCCTGCAAAGAAGAAGCAAAGTCAGCTCAAGAGAGAAGACGTGGGAACTATAACCACCAGAAGTGCTGTGGGGGTGGAGTCACTCAAGCCTTTTGGAGATCACAACCAGATTGCTTCAGATGTTGAATGTGGAACTCCAGGGCTTAATGTTTGCCCTGCTGGATTTTGGACTTCTTTTGGTACCATTCCTTTGTATCTTCCTGTTTGTACTCTTTGAATGGTAACATTTATCTTGTGTCTCTGAATGTTGGAAGTATTTAACTTTGTTTTCATTTGTACAAGGGGTTATAGCTAAGTGTTTCCCTTAGATCTTGGAGGAGACTTGGGACTTGAACTTTTTAGCAATACTGAAGCCGTTAGGACTTTGGCAACTCTTGGAGATGGGCTAAATGCCTTTTGCATAAATGATGTACATGAGTCTTTGGGGGACCGTGAGTGGAATGCTATGGTTTGTGACTGAATGTCCCCCCAAAGCCTCATGCAGTCACAGAGGTGGCTGATTATAGCATTTGTGATTGGTTCACTGTCTAGTGGTGGGATTGGCAGTGTGAGTGGTACACCTGCCCAGAGACAGGTAGCTGGCATACAATATAGGGGAGGGAATGAGACATGCCTTTCCCTTTTGCCCTTATTGCTCTTTTTGTGGTTGGCATGAATAACTTATCCACACTACCCTGCCTAGGAGCCAACTGAGTATGGACTGAAACTCCAAAACCTATAAGCTAAATAAACCTTTCCTTTCCTAATTTTGGGCATCAGGTATTGTCTCAGCAATGAGAGAAAAGTAACCAAGAAAATTTTCTATCTTATTAGAGTACACGTTCTTGAAGTGGGTGTTAATGATTTCTGCAGGATCTGTCATGATGTTACCCTTTTCATTACTAATTAGAAATTGTATGCAATTGAATGGGGTTAAGTCTTTTCTTTCTCTTTTTGATAAGGTTGGCTAAGGTTTTCTCTATTTTATTTAATCTTTCAGAGAACTAGCTCTGATTCAATGATTTTTGTATTGTTTTCTTAGATTCCATTGCATTAATTTCTGCTCTTATCTTTTTTTAATGAAAAAAGCAAAAAGAGTAAAAAAGATAGTACAGAATTTCAAAACAGAGTATTAGGGTTTTAACAATGGTTAATGTGTTGCATATTGTTGTTTTCAAAGTAGTTGTTCAGATTACCAGATATATGCATGAAAAATGATCAAACAATGAAAGCAAAATCATTCTTTCTATTGGGCTAACAGAGATCAGTAGTGTAATTATCTATCTTGTATGTATATAATGTTTTACCTTCTTTCTTTATTTTCTCCTTTCCATCTCAGTTGTTCCTTCCCTTTTTATCCATTTCCTCACTTTCACTTTCATAGTATCTATTGTACATTTTGAATCCCACAAACTCCCTCAGTTTTTTATACTAGGGAGACAACACTAGGGTCACCCTTGTGAGTCTGAACCATTTCACCCATGAGCATGATCTCAAGTAGCATCTATTTCCTTACAAGAGCCTTGAAATTATCCTTCTTTATAGCTGTATAGCTTTCCATTGTATGAAAATGTTATATCTTATTCATTCCAAGGTTGATAGGCCCCTGATTTTTTCTGCTTCAGTATCACATGGAGCATTGTTTCCTTTCCTTGACTTTCAGTCTATGAATTTCCTTTCAAGTTAATGTGTTTCTTGTATACAGCATATTGATAGATTTTGTTTGTTGATCCACATGGCCTGTGTTTCTTTTTATTGGTGAATCAAGGCCATCTACATTAATGGTTATGACCCAGATATGCTGGTTAGTCCATGCCATGCTTTTTTCCTGCCATTGGCTCCCTACTTTTCCCCTCCATTCAATTGCCTGCCCCACTTGGTGATTCCATTCTGCTGTTGTTCCTGAAATCATGGACATATTTATCTCTCTGTTAAATGTCCTTTAGTACTCTTTGTAAGGTTAGTTTGGTGGTCATGAATTCCTTCAGTTTTTATTTGTCATGGAAGTATCTTGTTTCTCCATTAATTTTGAAAGTGTTTTGCAGGGTACACCAATCTGGGTTGGAAGTTGTCTTCTTTCAGCACTTGAAATGCTTCACTCCAAATACTTCTTAACTTGATGGTTTGTGTTGAGAAATCTGTTGTGATTCTGATGAGTTTTCCTTTAAAGGTGATCTATTTCCTTTCTCTAACAGGTTTTAATACTCTGTTTTTGTTCTGAATTTCTGGTATCTTGAGTATTATATAGCTGAGTGTAGATTTATTTGGGTTATGGCTAATTGGAGTTCTATATGCCTCACTTATCTGAATGTCAGGTCCTTTTACAATGTTTGCAAATTTTTCTGCTGTTACTTTTGTAAATAGTCTCTTTATGTCATTTGTGTTGACCTCTGCTTTTTTGCTGACACCTTTCATTCTTAAATTGTTTTTTGTGTGTGTCATCTTGCAGCCATTGAATTGTTATTTCCTGGTTCCTTGTTATTTTTAAGAGATTTTTTCATTCATGATCACTAGCTGCAATCCTGTCTTGAAAGTCTGAGAGTCTATCTTCAGTTACACTCAAGTAATTTTGCCAGCTTTCAATGGATTTTTTAATTTCCTGGATATCTCTTTGTTTCATGCATTCTAATTATTTCCTATATCGTTCATTCAAGGTTTCCATCATTTTCCTATGTTCCTCTTTTTTAAAAAAAAAGATCTATGTCTTTTTTAGATATGCTCAGCAATTCTTTCATTATGAGTTTCATTTCTTCTTTTACCTGAGATATTATTTCTGATCTGATTTTTTTTTTACAACCTCATGAAGTTGTTTCATGATTTTAGTTGCAATAATTTCAGAAATTTCAGGTGTTCAACTTCCAATGTCTTCTATGTCTATGTCTCTTGGACTTGTTCTGTGTGGACTAGAGATCTGAGATTGCATTTTTCTCCTTTGTCCTGATATTTTCCTGGGTCCTTCCAGATGAACCAGTTGTGGGAGCCCAGGCACTTCACACATTGGCTGCCTATCCAAGGTGTAGGGGAACGTGCCAAGTTTCTGGGTTTGTCTGAACCTAGTTTCACAAAGAGGCAGTGGGCCATGGGCCAGGCTTCTCCAGACTTTTGTGCCTACACTGAGGGCTCCCCAATAACCATAGCTGTGTGGAGTTGGAGCTGCTTCTTCTCCCAGCCTTTGCAGGCTACTGGCAGGAAGTTCCTCAATGGCAGGCTTGCAGAATCATGACTGGCTGCTTCTCCCAGCCCAAGATGGTTATTGATGGTAGTGTGCCAGATGGTGGGTACACAGGATTGTGGCTGGCTACTTATCCTGGTCTGTGCCAGTTACCAGTGGGAAGGTTCTTGATAGTAGCTGGTGGGTGCATGGGATTCTGACTGGTTGTTTTTCCTGGCCTGTGCTTGCTCTGATTTTATCTTAATAATTTCCCCCTCAAGCATGCTTTGAGTTTAGCCTGCTCTTCTGCTTCTAGAATGCTGAGATTCAACATTAAGTAATTTACTAGAGCTCACTGTTTTTCTGATATATGAATTCATGGCTATAAATTTCCCTCATAAGACTGCTTTATTTGTGTCCCATAAATTCCAGTTTTGTTGCATTGGCATTATTGCTTAATTATCAAAACTGTCTAATTTCTTCTTTAATTTCATTTGTGTCCCATTGGTTGTTAAGGAGAGTGTTGTTAACTTATGTGTTTATGTAGTTTTCGGGGTTTCTTTTGCCATTGATTTCAAATTTTATTACACTATGGTCCAATAATATTCCTGAGATAAATTCAATTCCTATTCCCTTTAATTTACTTATGCATATTGTATGAGTTAGTATGTGTTCTCTTTCGGAGAAGGCCCCATATGCTGTTGAGAAAAATGCCCATTCTGTTGTTGTGGGGTGGAACACTCTGCAGATGTCTACTAAGCTCATGTGTTTGAAGGTTTGATTCAATTCCAATATTTCTTTGTTAATTTTTTTGTCTAGTTGATCTGTTCATGGTTTAATGTGGTTCCCCATTACAATTGTATTAGAGTTTATATGATTTTTTGTATCATTAGAGTACATTTTATATAGTTGGTTGCACCAATATTTGTGCATATAATTTTTTTTAAATTTTAAAACAGCAAAGCAAAAAAGGTTAGGAATGATACAGAATTTCAAAAAATAGTAAGAAATTAACACTAATTAATATATTGCATATTGTTCTCTTTGAAGTAGTTGTTCAGATTACAAGATTTAGGCACAAAAAATAAACAATCAAACAATGAAAGCACAAACTGCTCTTTTGGATGAACTAACAGAGATTAGTAGCATAACTATCTATCTTGTGTGTGTATATATATATATATACACACAAACATACATATACATATGTATACTTATATACATACAATCTTTTCTCTTCTTCCTTCTCTCCTTTCCCCTTCCAAGTTGTTCTTCCTTTTGTGCACTTTTGTTCCTTTCATTATCACAATATCTATTGTACATCTTGGATCTTTTTTTATACTAGCAAGACAGTATAACATTTGCAAATGTGTGTTTGATTTATTTCACTTATGAGTATAGTCTCAAATTGTCTCCACTTACGTATAAAATCTTCAAGATTATCCATCTTTATAGCTGAGTAATATTCCATTGTATAAAAATGCCACATCTTTTTTATCCATTCCGTGGTTGATAGGCATTTGTGTTGTTTCCAAGATTTAGCATCAGTTTTACATGTCTATATCTGTTAATGTAAGTAACCATTTTGAAGATAACAATATGTAGTATTGCAACCATTGTCAAGTTTCTATCATCCTGTTTTGTAAACCTGCAATGTTACTGTTGTGCATTTACTCTAGTCATTTGTCTCTTTTGCTTGTTGTCTTTGTTATACATGTCTTTTTTTCTTTCTTTTTCACTTAAATAAAAAAAAGATTTAGTTATTAGAAATTGTGCTGCTATAAACATGGGTGTACATATATCACCATGGCATGAAATTTTCAATTCTTCTGGGAAAATACCCAGAAGGGAAGTAGCTGAATTGAATGGGCCTTCCAATCCTAGTTTTTTGAGGAATCTTTACACTGATTTCCACATTGGCAGTATCAGTCTACACTCCCACCAACAGTGGAGAAGAGTTCCTTTTCCCCCACAGCCCCACCAACATCTGTTGTTGGTTTGTTTCTTGATGGCAGTCATTTTTTCCAGAGTGAGATGGAATCTCAGTGTTGTTTTAATTTGCATTTCTTGAATGATCAGTGATGTTGAACATTTCTTCATGTATTTATTTGCCATTTGTATTCCTTCATCTAAGAAGTGCATGTTCATCTCAGATGCCCATTTTTGGATTGAGTCTTTGAATTTGGGAGGCCTGATGTTTTTTAATTCTTCAGATGTTCTAGATAGAAGTCCTTTGTCTGAGGGACAGCTGGCTAAAATTCATTCCCATTCTGTGGGTTTTCTTTTCACTCTGTTGGTGACTTCTTTTGAAGTGCAAAAATTTTTTAATAAAATGAGACCCTAGCTGTTGATTCTTTGAAATAGTTCCCTAGGAGTTTGTGTTTTGTTCATGAACTCTTTGCCTAGTCTATGTCTTCTAGATTTCTACCTAACTTGTATTCCAGTAGATTCACTGTTTCTATTTTAATATTTAGATCTTTGGTCCATTTTGACTTTAGTTTAGTGCATGATGATAGATATGGGTCCAGTTTCAGCCTTTTGCATGTGAAAAGCCAATTTTTTCCAGCATTATTTATTAAAGAGGCTATCTTTTTTCTAGAAAACATATTTAGCCCCTTTGGCAAAGATAAGGTGGCTGAGTATCTTTGTAGTTGTTTCTACATCTTCTAATCTCCATTGATCCTCAGGTCTGTTTTTTTGCTAGTACCATGCTGATTTTATCACAGTAGCTTTGTAGTGTATGGAGGGATTGTGATGCCTCCTGCCTTGCCTTTGTTGCCCAGGATTGCTTTTGCTATTCTAGGTCTCTTTGTTTACAAACGAATTTTAGGAATGTTTTGTGCATATAAATTTATGACTGCTATATTTTTCTCTGGATTTTTCCCTTAATAGGTACATAGTAATATTGTATTCCCAAATAATGAGCATGGTAATCCAAGTATTGAAATGCTTTGTCTTGTTTTCCTCACAATCCAAGAAGTTATATTTATAAATCTACTGAGACATTATTGGAACCCCGGTTAAGTTAATTCCAATCTACCACCTCCAATGCAACCCATGGCAAGAGTAAAGATTCTGAGACATATTCCAGGTTAAGGGCAGCCAAGGGGTCCTAAGTCCAATCCTCGTGAGGACATGTGGACAAAGGCCTTGACCCTAGGCCTCTCCCAGAATTTATTAACTAGTGAAGCAAGGGGGTGGCTTGAGGGTGAGTGACAGTGAGGGTGGCGGGAACTACATGAGTAACTTGAGCTGGCTGGCAAGGTAGTGAGAAAGGTATCTCTGCAAAATGCAAAGATAAAGATATGTAAGGGGATCAATTTGCACAGCCCAATCAAGATAGCAAGTGGATTGTTTTAGGAGGCTGCTGCTTCAGTTTCTGATATGCAAACTTTATGCCCTGGGAATTTACAGCCTCTTTCTCGAGGCTCATCACCAGTCGACATTCCCGGAGCTCACTGGCTCTGCCATCCCGCTGTACTGTATACATTTTATAGAGGTCACTTTGGGAGGAAACAGTACACTGTCTGATGGTTTTAAAGACTACATACCAGTACCTGCTTCTGATATGTAAACTTTTATGCCCTGGGGACTCATAGCCTCTTTCTCGAGGCTCATACCCAGTTGACATTCTTGGAGCTCACTGGCTCTGCCATTCTGCTGTGCCTATACATTTTATAGAGATCACTATGGGAGGCAACAGGACACTGTCGGATGGCTTTAGGGATTACATATCAGTGCCTCAGCTAGCCTTATTTGCAATGCTTAGAGTCAATTGAAGAGAGAAGGAAATACCATAGTCAGCTCTATATACATCAACATAAGGAAATAAGTTTCGATATAATCAAAGTTACAACAATTGTTCTGCATTCAAGGGGACCCGCTCAAGTTGTCGCCCACATAGTAATATTTGTCTCTTTTGGTCAGTTTTGGCTTGAAATCCACTTTATCTGCAAATGGAATTGTTACTCCTGCATTTTTCCAGTTTCTTATTGCATGAAGTATTATTTACCTTACTTTGAATTTCAGTTTATGAATTTCTTGTAAGTTAAGTGTGTTGCTCATGCAGCGTGTTTTTGGATCATGTTTCTTGATCAATTTCATCTGTGTATTTCTTTTGATTGGTGAGGTGGACCACTTTGTTGGTTATAACTGATATGTATCGATTGACTTATTTTTGCCATTATTATCTTATTGTGGTTCCCTTTCTTTCCCCTTTTTTAAATTGCTTGCCTCATTTGTGGATTCATTCTACTGGGATCCATGCAATTGCTGTCTTTATTGTAATTTTTTAGAATATACTTCAGAACTTCTTGGAGCGCTCATTTGGTTGGTCATGAATTTCATCAAGTGTTCTTATTTATGGAAGTTGTTAATTTCTCCAGTTTTGCAAGATAATTTGTCAGAGTATAGCAGTCTTGGTTGGAGGTTTTTTCTAGTGCTTGAAATACTTCACCCCAAGCTCTCTTTGACATGATGGTTTGTGTTGAGAAATCTGCTGTGATTCCGACATGCTTTTCTTTATATGCGATTTGTTTCTTTTCTCTAACAGCTTTCAATATTCTATTCTTGTATCAAATTTCTGGAATCTTAACTATTGCATGCCTTGGTATATATGATTTTCTCCTCAAAGTTAATTGGAGTTCTGTATGCCTCACTTATCTGTATGTCAAATTCTTTTTCCATACTTGAGAAGTTTTCTGCCATTACTTTGAACAGGTTTCCTAATATCTTTGGTGCTATCTTCTGATCTTTCATTCATTCTATCTTATGTTATTCTTCTTTACATCATTTAGCAGCTGTGGGATTGATTTTAAATGTTCCTTGCTTTTTGAAAGAAGTCTTTCATTTGATGATTGGTAACTGCAATTCTGTTTTCTAGATTTGATGTCCTATAATCACTTTGGTTGATTCTGCTGCATATACTTCCAACAGAATTTTTAATGTCCTATATATCTGCTTGAATTGGTTCCATGGAATTCAGTTTTTTCCTATGTTGGACATTCATGGTTTCCATCATTTCCTAAGGTCTTCTTTTTTTTTAATCTGTATCTACTCTAGATTCACTAATCACATCTCTTATGGTTGATACATGTTGTTAACTTGAGAAGTCTAGAAGCTTAAGTGACTCAGCATCCTGGGTTGTAGAGGATAAGCTGTTACTGCTCTAGGATGTTGTTCATTGTGTCAATTTGAAAAGTTTAGAAGTTTAACTAAGTAACTCAGCAGGAAGCCAGGGTCCTTACTTTGCATATATCCTCAGCTTGTACAAGAGGAGGGCACAGAAGTGGTGTGAGTGCTATACACCCACCCTCAGAGGGGGTGGCAGTCTGCTTTCTTTTTTTTTTTTTTTTTTTTGCGGCACTGGGGATTGAACTCACAACCTCGCGCCTGCCAGGGCAGGTGCTTAAGGCACTGAGCCAAACTCCTGGCCCTGGTTTTTTTTTTTTTTGAGGCAGGGTCACACTATGTAGCTCAGGCCGGCCTTGCACTCGAGTTGTAGCCCAAGCCAGCCTCGAACTCACAATGCTCCTCCTACCTCAGCCTCCCAAGTGCTGGGATTAAAGGCGTGCGCCACCATGGAGAAGAGGCTTATTCCCTCTTTTGCTCTTGCTACTTTGTTGTCTTCTGCTGCTTTGAAGTGCTGCCCCTGTTCCATGCCACCCTGCCTTGGAGCCAGCTGATTAGGGACTGAAACCTCCACAAACTGTGAGCTAAACAAACCTTTCCTTCCTTAACTTTGACATTGAGTATTTTGTCTCAGCAACAAGCAAAAAAGTAACCAAGATGATGTCCTTTGTTATGGTTATCATATCCCTAATTATTTGTATAATTATTTATGATATTTTTCTTTTCTAGAACCCCATTCATCTTCTTCATTGCTTCCACTGCTACTCTTTCAGAAAGTTTAAGTAGGTGATTTTTGATTTATTTCAACTCAGTGTCCTATGGATTTGCCTTGGATGAGCTGGAGGTCTGAGTTTGAGTCTTGCTTTTGTCTCTTCTCATTTTCAATTTTTAAAATATGCTTTCTGAATTGGGGTTTGTGAATTGCTTGTGGTAGGTAGCTTTATTACTAGTACTGAGATGTCCTTAGGAAATGACTACTTTTCCAAGATGTCTTCTAGGCTTAGCTGGCTTTTTAACTTTTGAGTCTGTTTCCAAATCCTGCTCTTTAATTTATTAGGGATGAGAAGTTGCTGCATGTTTGTCTAGCACCCAGTTCTTTGATACTGGACTATGGTATTGTTTATGACCACCACACAATCTTGGTATTGCCATAAAAAGAAGAACAACTGATCACAATAACTATGCCACCATGGCTAAAGTAGTTCAATCAGTAATAACAATATCATGAAGCACAGTCTAGAAAATAATGAACTGTGATAACTATTAATTAGCCAACTTTAACCATGGGTACAAGATTTATAGTAATATAAGAAAATTTAAAACAAATCAGAAAATTATATACAGTAAATATTCCTTCAATAGTGTGATTTTACCCTCAGGGGAGAAAATTTAAAAGAGATGAGGAAAAATGGAGAAATAAAAAAAGACAAAGAGTTTAGAAGTCAGGCTAAAGGACAAAAGAAGATTCCCCAAGCTTTGGGAGACTGGTAAAAAAGACAGAAGGGAATGAAAGAAAGAAAAAGCAAATACAAGAAGACAACAAATCTAAAAAACTAAAAACAATGTTCAATTTCATGTGAAAACAAAGCTGTGCTTTCAAGCCCGCAGTTATCTTCTGGGGTCTACATTTTTGTGGTCCTGTCCAATTCAGGGTGTGACTCTGCTGTCACTACGGACAAAGAAGGCAGACAGCACCTAGTTTAATGCTGAATAGTCCCAGTAACCCTGTAATAAGAATATTACAGGATGCTGATTCTGGTGCTTTCAGCACCACAGAAGTTCAGGTTGATCCTGGCTTTGGTTGTGGGATTGGATTTTGTATCTTTCAGCCAATAACACTCTGGGTGTCTCTTGTCAGCCTGAATATAGCTTTCTGACCCTGAATGTTCCCTATGGTTGTCCTTCATCCTGTCACTGTGGGATTTCAATACCGGAAACACTGAGAAAAAGCCAAGCTAAGGCTGTTCTAAGTCTCTGGTTCAGTTGGCTCCTCTTTAATGAGGTGTCTCACCAACCGCTCTCTCGAGGGGACACAGCAGTCACTTGGAGTGTCACTCATGAGCTGTTGCCATGCAGAGCATTCACCGCTCCATTCCACTAGTGCGTTTCTCCTTGGAGGCCCCTGACATTACCTGATTTCACTATGTGTCTATAGATTCAACCCTCCTCTTTCATGCCACGAGTCCAGAGCCTGGGGGAAAGTACAGATTTCCCCCTCTTTTTTTCTGCCTTAAT
This sequence comes from Dasyprocta punctata, assembly GCA_004363535.1. Lineage (NCBI taxonomy): Eukaryota > Metazoa > Chordata > Mammalia > Rodentia > Dasyproctidae > Dasyprocta > Dasyprocta punctata. The sequence continues at coordinate 76,255 of RJWM01005895.1, read as the reverse complement.
GTCTGTCTCTTCACCCTATCTGTGGGCTCTAGTTTCCCTTTCAGATCATTTCTGAGTTCACCTCCCTCTTTCTTTTCTTTCCCAAGTCATTATTCTCCAGTGTTTGGTTTCTGAGTTTGGAGACACTGGCTTGTTGCTACTCACCACTCTACTTCCTTACTGGAAATCCTGAAGGTCTTTTGGAGTTTACTGGTGAATCCATTAAGTCCTGGCTTTTCTTAGTAGTTTTTTAAAATTACTGCCTCAATTTCATTGCTTGTTATTGGATTGTTCAGAATTTTTATGTCTTTTTAGTTTAATTTTATAATTCATATTAGGAATCTGTCCATTTCTTCAAGAGTCTCCAATTCATTGGTGTACAATTTTTCATAGTTGTTACTAAGGATCTTCTGATTTTCGGTGGAATCCACTGTGATCTCACCTTTTTCCATTTTTAAATACATTGATGTGAGTTTTTTTCTCCTTCTTTTGGTAAGTTTGGCCAAGAGTTTATCTATTTTGTTTATTCTTTCAAAGAACCAGCTCTTTAATTCATGGATTCTTGGTATCAATACAAAAAGCAATCTTTATGTACTAGTACCTGTGGTCTGTTTTGAGGAAAGGTTCATGTGCTGCTGTGAATGTGCTGTTTGTCATAGGGTAGAACACTGTAGTTCAGCTTTGATATTTCTTTGTAGATATTTTGTCTCTGTATGCAAATGGGGTGCTGAGATCACCCACTATGATTGTGTATATTTGATCTTTTATGTCTCACAGGATTTGTACTATGAAGTTAGGTGTCCTGATATTTGATCCTATATATTTAAAATTTCTTATCTCTTTCTGTTGAATTATTCCTAATTTATAGCCAGCTGTTTTCCTTTTCTAATCAGCTTTTGTTTGAAATTTACTTTGTCTGAGAATACCTCTGCTTGCTTTCATGGTACTAGTATGTGTAATATTATTTTTCATTCTTTGATTTTTAGGGTATGAATTTCTTTTTGAATCAGATGAGCTTCTTAAATGCAACAGATTTTTGGATTCTGTTTTTTGATCCAAGTTACCATCTGTGCTTTTAAAAAATTTTATCTAATTGAGGAGGTGAGGCCATTTACATTGAGAGTTATTAATAAAAGATATTTCTGTCATTACATTCTTTTTTTTTCTGTGGTTGGGTTCTTTATTTTTCCTCTTTTTAAGCTACTTGCCTTGGTTGGTGTATTTATTGCATCTGATTTTTTTACTTTGTTGTCTCTGTGTAAGGATGTTCTAGAGCATTTTTTTGAGTGTTGATTTGGTGTTCTTTGTTGTATATCTCTTAAGGTGTTCTTTGTTGTGGAATGTCCTTATTTATCCATCAATTCTGAGAGATAGTTTTGCAGGATATATCATTCTGGCTTGGAAGTTGCTTACTTTTAGGATTTCAAACACTTCACTCTAAGGTCTTCTGGCCTTTAAATTTGTGTTGAAAAGTGAGCTGTAAAAGTGAGGTTTACCTTTATAAGTGATTTGTTGCTTTTCTCTGACAGCTTTTAAAATCCTGCTTTTTTGTTAGACAACTAGATTTTGACTATGGTGTGTCATGGAAAGCTTTGTTGTTGTTGTTGCTACAGTTAGTTTGTGTTCTGTAAGCCTCTTGTACCTGTATGTCAAAATCTTTCCTCATACATTAAGTCTAAAACTTATAAACAAGTTCAGTTTCAGGAAATGTTCATAAGTCAAATTCATTTGGAAGTCTGGCTACACCTTTGATGCAAATAAACAATGTAAAGCATAAAAAAATACACACATGCACACATACATATGAATATTGTAAGTGAACTAGTTTTACCAGCAGAAGTGTGAGCTAATTCCACAATTTGCTCACATCTAGGAATGTAAATGAGGCAAAAAGTTTGCAACTCAAATGTTCATAAGTCAGGGATTTACTGTACTTGGAAAGTTTTCTATTATGATTTCTGTAAACTGTTTTTTATCCCATGTGCGCTGTCTTTTAACTTTTCTCTAACTCCAATTAGCTTTAAGTTAATCTCCTTTGCATCATCTAGTAGCTGTTGAATGCATTTCTCTTCTTTCCATCATTTTTAAGGCTTTTCTGAGTAATTTGTCATGATTTCCCCTTTGGTCCTTGATTCCAGAAATCCTGTATGTGTGTTAGTCATTTCTTCTGTTTATGACTTCTATGAAACGTTTTTAATCTCTGGAATTTGTTTGGCCCCTTTTTGTAGGGCTCTACACCTTTGGTAAATTTGTCATTCATATTTTGAACCATTTTGGTCAGCTCTTCCCATTTTTGTTTCTCCCATATCTACATCAGTCAGTTTATATAGTAGTTCCACTGTGTTTTGAGACTTGTCCTCTCTGAACTTGCTGAATTTCTTTAGTTCTTCTTTAATCATTCTGTGCAGCTCTGTTATGCAGTGCTTGTCTTCCTTTCTGCTGGTGCCCCTTGGCTATCCCTTGAGAGTGTCGAGAGTCTCTGGGGGCATTTTGTTGTCTTGTTCATATATATATATTCAATTCAATGGCACTGTCATGAGGGCAGCCAAGTCTGTGAGTTCTTTGATTGCTGGGGCCATATGAAGCCTGTGTACATTTACAGGAATCTCAGGAGTTAAGGTCTTTGGTCTGCGGGGCTAGGACCAAGTGATCAGGCAGGCTGTCAAGCACCTTTCTTCCTACTCTGGGCTCCGTGAAGTGAGATTCTTAGGCTGAGGCAGGTTGGCTCAGCTGGCAGAGGAAGTTCTATCTCCAGAGCAAATTCATTAGCCATTATTTTATTTTTATACTTATTCCATCACTGGTGAAATAATAATGGTGTTCCATTTTCTTTTAAAATTAATCTTTCTTTAAAATTGAGTTAATTTATACAAAATATTAAGGAATTAATAGTGCAAGTGGTATCTGAAGATAATAAATACTGTGCAGGCGAGTTGCAAATGACTAAAATTTGAAGAAACTTGGTATCATTTAATTCTTCAGTAAATCTATAAGGGTAGATTGTGGACAACACTACTACAGTGAAGAAAAATAACTCAGGTTGACAGGGCTTGTTTTTCAGATTTTCTGTCTAGTTGTTTGCAAAGCCTGGATTCACATGCAAATGTTTGAGTAAAAATTGTATGCTTTGTAACTACTAAACTACCTCACTTATTCTTCAAGTTACCCTAGTGTTTTGAGTAAAAGGAGCTGAGCCCTTGAAGGAAAATGCCTATGCTATGGGGAGGAGGGGGACCACAGGTAGGGGTTTGACTGGCCTGTGAACATAGCAGTCTTCCCATATTTGTGGTCTTGCTTTCTGCAGTTTCACTTACCCATGGTCAATAGTGGCCTGAAAATATTAAATGGACAATTAAAGAAACAATGCATGAGTTTTAAACTGCATGCTGTTGGAGTCACACTGTTATGTTCCCACCTGCCCCAGACATGAATCAGTGTCCAACATATCTACACTCTGTGCAGGACTCGCTCTTTATTCACTCAGGAGCCATTTTGGTTATCAGATCCACAGCTGCAGTGTCTCACAGTGTCTGTGTCTAAGTCATCTTTATTATATTTAATGACCTGCAGGGCAAGGGTAGCGATACCCCAAATCCTCACATATGCCGAAAAGAAGTTCTAAAGTGCTTCTTTCAAGTGAAAAGGTGGAATTTTCTATGTAATGAGGAAAGAAAACAAAATCATGTGCTGAGGCTGCTGATATCTAGCACAATAAAAAATCATCTATTCTTGAAATTGTGAAAAAAAATTCAGGTTAGTTTCACTATTACATCAAAAACTTCAAAAGTTATAGCCATGGTGCATGATAAATGCTTATTTATGGTGGAAAAAGACATTAAATTTGTATTTGCTTTTCTAGAAAAAAATAGAGTTTAGCTAGATGTGATGGTGCACTCCTGTAATCTCAGCACTTGGGAGGCTGAGGCAGGAGGATCACTGGGAGTTCGGGGCCAGCCTGGACTACATAGTGAGTTCAGGACCAGCCTTATCTCAAAAAAAAGTCACCATAATTTAGAGTTTGATATGACTTACAGCTTCAGGCATCTACTGAATGTCTTAGAACATATACCCTGTGGATCAAGAAACAACTATATGTAGTTTTTTTGTCCGTCAATAAACTTGTCCTAAGTATCAGCTACCTGCCAGACAATAAACTTGACCTGATACTAAATTATTATTTTCCTGAGAGAATCCAAAGATCAGTGTCTAGACCAACAAAAATCAAACAAAACTCAAAACAGGCTTATTTCTTTATTTTTTCCCTAGAGATTGCCAAGTTCCATGAGAATGTTCTACCTACCAAAAGACCCTCAGGACCTTTGTGTGCCAAACCGAAATAGATCTTGTGCTCTGGACCAGAGCCTGAATATTAAGATTCTCACTTATAAAGAAACATTACACTGCAGCAATATTAAGATATGGGATTTTAAGAAAAATACATGGCCAGTTTCTGCTGGTGTGTGTTTCTTAGTGTTGGCACTAGTCACCAGTGATTTTCCAGAAACTTTACTGCAGTCTTTTAAAGACTGCCAAGAACAGCTGCCAAGACAAAAAATTCAAACCATGACAAGAGCCAAAATCTAATTCACTCATGCTTTCCTCCTACATGTTCCCATGCATTGTAAAAAAAGTGATCTAAGAAGGTATAACTGTTGGTTGGCAACTATGAACAACTCTCTAATTCCTATAGTGATAGAACAGCAGCAGGCAGAATGGAATCAAATGCTTTTCTGCAACTCTAGTCTCCACAGTAAAACCTCTGTTAGTATCTAATTCCATGCAGCATCCACAAACATCTAGACTTCACTAAGAATTACAGGTTGCTCTCCCTGGGTTTGGTCATTTCTGAGACCAGGGGAACCGCAGTAGCATTTGCTTCTGCACAGAAGTCCTATTAGGTTAATGTAGGTGTTTCCTTCTACTTCTTCCTTCTCCGTGAAGGGTCTCTGCTGTGGACTGAGTGTGTCTTTCAAGTTCACATGTTAGAAACATAATCTCCAATGCAATACAGTGCTGAGAGGTGGGACTTTAAAGGATTAATTACATCACGAGCGCTCCGACCTCAGGAATGGTTTAATGGTGTTATTACCAGAGTGGATTATTGAGAGACAGTGGGTTCCCAATAAAAAGGAGGAGTTTGGTCCCCTTCCTATTCATGGTTCTGGAGTTCTTTTGCCCATTTGCCATAGGATGACAGCACAGAGACCCCCACCAAATATCAGAACCTTGATACTGGACTTCTCAGCCTCTAGAACTCTGAGAAATTATTTTTTCTTGTGAATTAACCAGTCTGTGGTATTATGATAAAGAAACACAAAATGGACTAAGATAGTGTCACCTGTTTGGTGGGTGTCTTGGCTACTTACCTCTCATTGCTGAGACAAAATATCTAACACCCAAATTAAGGAAAGAAAGGTTTATTTAGTTCACAGTTTGTGGAGGATTCAGTCCATAATCTGCTGATTCAAGGCAGAATGACACATGGCAGAGAGGAAACAGTTCAAGGTGGCAGAAGACAGCAAAAGCAACAAGAGCAGAAAAAGCAGGGCAGCAAGTCTCTTTTCCTCCCTTATGCTGTATGCAGGTTACCTTCCCCTGGGCGGGTGTAGCACTCATACCATCTCTGTGCCCTCCCCTTGCACAGACTCAGGATGTTTACAGAGTGAGGACCCTGGCCTCCTGCTGAGTCACTTAAACTTCTAAACTTCTCAAGTTGATACAAAGAACAACATCCTAGAGCATTAAGGGAATGTCCACTACACCCTAGGATGTAGTACTGCTGAGTTACTTAGTTAAGCTTCCAGACTTTTCAGATTGACACATTGTATCAACCTTTACAGTGGCAAAAGTCATTGATCAAATATCCCCTTCACGTCATCTCTATCCTACAGGATCTTAGGGTTGATTGCACTCTTCAGGGGCACAATTTCCTCCATGCCTGAGCAGAAATGTTATTTGGATTTCTGTCAGATGATATTGTTTACTCAAACAGCAGATCTAAGAAGTTTGACCATAAGGAGCGGTGTGGTTTGACCATATCTAGCGGTTTGACCATAAAGATCACATCTGCTCCTACAGAACTGGTTGAGATGATAACTAATGACAAAAAAGTACAAAATAAAGGGTTCTATTAAGTGATTTTGATACTTATTAATCTAAAGTAACTGTACGTATTACATGTATTGTACATATTTATTTTTAAAAATAAATCATGTATGTCCGAGACTGATTATTTATTCAATCAAATGGAAAAGTAGAGTCTTAGAAAAAATCTTCCCAAGCAATCTCCAGTCTACTCATCAGAAAACATTACATTGTGTTATGAAGTCCTTCAGGAAAGGACAGTGTTTTGTCAGTCTTAGATTCCTGATGCCTAATCCAGTGCTTGGCACACAGCAAGTGCTTAATGAGAGATAGGTATTTGGGAGGTATTTTGCTGTAGTCAACACTTGTGACAATCACAGTGTACTTACCATGTATGTACCAGGCACTTCTCTAAGAGGTGCGCATATATTAGTTTCATTATCATCACATTCTTGTAATGGAATACCTGACACAGGTTACTGATAAAGAAAAGAGGTTGACTTTGGCTCACAGTTCTGGAAATTCAAGTCCAGGATTTGGCTGGGGCCTTCGTTTTGGGCCTCTGTAAGGGCACCACATCATGCAGAAGTGTGTGTGAAAGCAAGGAGTCATATCTTGAGACAGGAAGCACAGAGAAGACTGTTTGGCATTGCATAATCCCCTTTATGGGCACTTTCCCAATGGCCCGAGGGTCTTTCACTAGACTCCACCCCTTAACAGTCCACAGCACTTCCCAACACCCACCCCAGGCACCTCGCTTTTCCATATAGACCTTGGGGGGACACTACCCATAATCAAGCCATGGTATGTCTTAATTCAGTTAATCATCAAACGACTCAAGAAGATAGGTGATGCTATATCTTATGGATAACAAAACTGAGACTCAGATTTTCAGTAACTTATTCAAGGCTATGTTGCCAGGAATTTTTAAAGACAGGATACAAACTAAAATTTTATTGCTTTTGAAGTCTTTAAATGTAACTGCACCGCAGTTGGGGCATTCGTGGCTATGATGATTCAGTGGAGCCTTGGCCACTCCTGACTGGCCATAGTAACAGAAGGCCACTCGGGCTACTTCACAACACACCATGGGAGAAGAGTCCCTTTCATAGAGAGGGGTTAATCTCCTTGTCTCTGAACAGCTAAGAAAATTTCATAAACAGGTATTACAGCATGTATGTACCACCAGTTCTAATGCAGTGTGTTTCATGCTATAAACTCTCAGCTGACTTTTGAGAGATGAGGAAATATGTGAATGAATGAATGAATGAATGAATGAATGCCCAGTCCTTGAGAAAGACTTTATGGAATGTCAGACACTTTTCTGACTGGAAGGGAAGCTTGTGGCTACAGTGTGAGGTCTTCAATGAAAGAAAAATTATATTAGGGCTTTATTTCTAGTGATGAAAAACAGAGAAAGACATCAGACCAAGGGAGCCAGGGAAGCAGAGGTTGGCTCAGTAGTCAGAGTCTGCTACATCTGCACGGCACTGTCCACACCTCTACACAGGCACTAGGGGAGTTCAGAGAGAAGCAGGGTAACTGTCCAGCCCTTGTGGAACTCTAGGTCAAACAGGAGAAGTGAGAGCTGTATACAACAGGAGAAGTGAAAGCTGTATACAAACACACAGAGCATCAACCAACACAGGGCAAAATGTGAGCTGTGTTTAAAAACAAATAAAACAGAGAGAGATTTGAACCAAGTTCTCTGGGAGCATAGAAACAGGCCAGATGGTTTCCAGCTAGGGGAAGCAGGAAATACCAGCCTCTGAGTTGGATGTGTTTTGATTTAAGCAGATTAGAGGGAAGGACTTTCTGCATAAAGGACACTTTATGGAGATGCGGGGTGGGGTTTGGGAAAGAACTGGCAGTTCATTCCAGCTGATTAAATCGCAGCTGCATGCTAGCCAACTCTGGGCTAATCTTTATTTGGTTAGTACATCACTGTTGGTTTGTTTTAAAGAAAGCTGTATTTGAATGCCTTGCAGGAGGGCATGGGCTCCTTGCTACTCATCATTCTCCACTGTCTGACTTACCTGCCTTCTACACATTCATGTTACCTGCTACCCCTATAGGTTTTAAGACAGGTGACACCTATACTAAAGCAGAAAGTGTCTTGGGGTTCACTGGAGCTTAAAATAGGGAAAAAAATCACTCTCTGGTGAATAGGTAGGCGTTCCTAATGTGAAATGAAAGCAGGTGTGGGTAAGGCCTTGTGGAGGGGAATGAGCTGGATGGGAAAGTGGACCTTCATTTTCTTCAATCTTTGAATTAGTTTAGTACTTCCTTCCATCTTGAATGAGAGGAAATAATAGCAATACCATTAGTAGTGCTTGTGACTTTATCACCAATAAAAACCATAGATTACTTAATTGCATATTATAGTTGTTACAAATATCTTACATTACCATTTAGGTTCATCACAACTTTGAAATTATGATAATTATTAGGCTTTTGCTAAATTTTATTATCTAGTATGTCAATAAAGAACTACATATATTACCATGGATCAGAGTTTTAAAGTATTTTGATATATTTCCATTTAATTGGTTGTCCTTTTACTCCTTTTTATTCTCTCTCTCTCTATATATATATCTTTTTTTTTTTTGGAGACAGGGTCTTGCTATGCAGTTGAGGCTGGCTTTGAACTCACTGTGTAGCCCAGGTTGGCCTCAAATTCACAGTGATCCTCCTGCCTCAGCCTCCTGAGTGCTGGAATTACAGGTGTGTGTCACCATGCCCAGCTTATTCTATTCATCTAAAAACCATACTCTGAAAAGGGATCTATAGTTTTGCTAGACCACAAAAGTCAAAAACGTAAAATAAGTTAAAAGCCCTGCTGAATGATTTTGGGACCACAGAGTAGAGAGCTTTAAGTATAGTCTTTAGTCACTTAAAATTAAACCTACAAGTAAATGGAGCCACTGAAGAGTTTTTTGTTTTAAGGAAAATGTTAAATTCCAGTTATTACTTTTTGATATTAGCAAGACATACATTTTTGTTGTTGTTGGTACCGGGGATCAAACTCACAACCTCGCACCTGCCAAGCAGGCGCTTAAGCCACTGAGCCAAACTCCCAGCCTTCAATTATTATTTTTTATTAAAATGATTGGAGCAAGATAATTTTAATTAATTTTATAGAGACATAATTCCATATAGTAATTGTTATGGCTTGTGTCTAGATGTCTCTCCAAGCCTCATGCAGTAATAGGTGGGGCTTTTCAAAGGTGGCTGGCTCTGCAGTGTGTGATGCTGGAATCAAGGGTGTGAGATTTCTAAATTAGTCCACTGATTGGTTTGGCGTAGTTCCAGGTGTGGGTAATGGGAAGCGCCTCCCTGGGGGTAAGTGCTGCCCACCCTAAAGGCAGGAAGCCTGGATAGAATATAAGGGACAGAAAGAGGGCTGCTGTTGCTGCTTACTGCTTTGTCACTTGCTGCTTGGTGCTTTTGGTGCCTCCTTCCTTCTGCCTTCCCTACATGAACTGTTTGGTGTTTTTTTCTCCTCTGTGATGCCCCTCTGTCGTGCCACCCTGCCTTGGAGTCAGGCAACTACGAACTGAAACCTCTGCAACCTGTGAGCTACAATAAACCTTTCCTCCTTTAAATCTGGATGTTGGGTATTTTGTCTCAGAAATGAGAAAAGTAAATAACACAGTAGCGCACACCCCTTTGAAGTGAAAGTTCAGTGAGTTTTAACAGACGTAACCATCACCACAATCAACCACATGGAAGCATCACTACATGAAGACACAGTGTAGGTAGCAGAAAATAGAATTCATAAATTATACATCCTGCTATCCCAGCCTCAGAAGATCCTCAGTCCGAGCCCACGGGCCCACCAGCACTTCACTGAGGGACCCAGACCTGAGTCTAGTGAGGGAGAATGGTTCCCAAAGCCGTTCAGTTATATAAAAGGGGAGCATATTGAAGATCAAGAACATAGGCACAGATGTGATATGAGCATGGTCTAAGGACAATCAGACTTTAAGTATCTACCTCTGTAGTCACTTACATAACTATTACTGCGATCATAACTTTACTGACTAATGGAAGGCCAGAATTTGATCATTTTACCTTTACTGGATGATGGCAGTGGGTACTGCTCATGATGTACCATGTTTTGTACCTATTTTATATTGCCAAAAGTTATGTTGTGTCTTGTTGAAACTTCTCAAAACTGCAGGCATTGTTTAAAAGAAAAAGAAGCCTTCCATGATCTTCTGGGACTTTGGGTCATCAGCCCAGTAGGGTTTGCTAGGTCTTATATGCCTTAAGACAAATGCTAATTATAAAAATATTTGACTGACTACATTAGGTAGACGGAGACTGTACTATCCTAAATTAAGCTAGACTTTTCCAGTTAAAGATAGAAAAGAAAAGAAAAAATGACTCACTTTATAGCTCATCTCTGAGTATGCTTTAGGACATGAGATGGGTAGGTCTCCTCTTGAGATATTTTGAAGTTTAAATAAGCATAATTTTAGAGCTTAAATAAAATTAAGCTGAGTGTGATGACACACACTTAAAATTTCAGTATTCAGGAGACTAAGACAGCAGGGGGCTACCTAGACAGTTCAAGGTTGGCCTGACCTATATAGTGAGACTCTGCTTCACAAAAAAAAAAGAAAGAAAAGAAAAGAGGTAATATTGTAGAAGGGCACATATGGGGTCTTTCATGCAAGTCTTCTGTCATGTGTTTCTTTATATTAATGTTAGCTAAGCAAGTTGCAATAAATAAGTGTATTTTTTATTCTCTATGTATAGGAATGTTCATAAACTTGTCTTTTACCTCTTTCATGTCCAATTACAATATGGCCATACAAATATACCTGTAATACCTGATCATCTTTTCAATCTCATTAAACACATGACTGTTCTTCATAGGAGGAAGCTTTTTAGGAAATAGAACAATAATTGCATAGACTGACCGCAGAATTAGTGCAAGTCTGCTTTAGCTCTGGATAGTCAGCAATCTCAAACATACTCAGGAGACAGGATCAAAAAGAAACTTCAGTGTTGTCTCCCACCCACTGTTGCTTTAAAATTTGCTTCCCCCCAAGCCGGGCGTGGTGGCGCACGCCTTTAATCCCAGCACTCGGGAGGCTGAGGTAGGTGGAACTTTGTGAGTTCGAGGCCGGCTTGGGCTACAACGCGAGCGCAAGGCCGGCCTGAGCTACATAGTGCGACCCTGCCTCAAAAAAAACCAGGGCCGGGAGTTTGGCTCAGTGGCTTAAGCGCCTGCCCTGGCAGGCGCGAGGCTGTGAGTTCAATCCCCAGTGCCACCAAAAAAAAAAAAAAAAAAAAAAAAAAAAAAAAAAAAATTTGCTTCCCCTGAAATGAAATCTGTCATGTTGCATGACACTCTACTATTAGAAAACAGTCCTGGTTCAGTTTATATTACAAAACAGTTTCCATTTAATAATGAGAATGCCTTGTCCCGAGTAATATTCAAAACTCTTTATTTGAGAGTCAAATCTTTTTCCCTTTCTTAACAATGGTAGGCTTCAAAAAAAGTGATAGAGGGCCTTTTCTCTCTAAGCACTGCCTCCCCACCCCAGTGAATAAGACTTTCAGCCTTCTGGGGTTGGAATAAGGCGGGAAATGAGTACAGACAGTCCTTTCTTAACTGATGTCATTCTAAAGGTCTTGGCACTACTAGGCATGACAAAAGTTTAAAACTTATTCTCCTACAGGACCGTTGTGAGCTCTTTAGAAATTCCCTTTAGGTCCTCCCACTGTAACTCAGGTTGAGAAACCTGTTCTCCAACAGTTTCTTTAACAATTTGAATTTTGATCTGTCTCATTACCCAATCAGCTATTCTATCTCAGTCTCCTCCTGCGTTTGCCATGTAACAACCTGTAACATTTGCCATTACATTAATCCCATATTATACAGATGAATCACTGTCTCTTTGGTGAACAGGAGTGCAAAATGATGTTCCTCTTTAGCCAGTAAAACAATACCACCATCTCTGTGAATTCATGGAGGATTGGCACCAAGACCCACTCATGGATACTAAAATCCACAAATGTTCATAGTCTTTGTAGCAAATGACATAGTATTTGCATATAACCTACCTACATCTTCCTGAATATTTTAAATCATTTTTAGATTATTTGAAATACTTAATAAAAGGCACATGGCCTTGGAAATAGTCATTATACTGCATCGACTACTGAAAAAAGTCTGTGTTTTTTTCTGAATATTTTCCATGTGAGGTTTGTTGAATAAATATGCCTGGAATCCATGGATACAGAGGGTAGAATGTATATGAGAAACACTGGCTAATCTTTGTTACAGAATCTAAAAACTTGTAATTATTACTTTTCACTTAAACTTGTATCTGACTTTAGTTTGCAAATGAATTATAATACCTCTTCTTATTTATTCCCTTTCTTGGTTTTAAATAAATTGGTACTCTCTGCTCTTATCATCTCGCATCTAGAACTGAAATCAATTCTGTCTCTCCTTGCTGATGGAAAATTTTCATATGAGTTCATGTTTTACGTTTCTCTATATAAAAATGGAGAAGAGAATATAAACCAAAATTTCCAATCCCTGGAATGTTACATTCTGACGGAGGATTTCTGTATCATCTTTGTCAATATTTTCTATGCAGTTGATGGGCATATTAGAGACACACTAGACTTAAAGATTTTTAAGTAGCCCTAGTATCTTAACTTTCAAACTTCTTAATCCCTTTTTCTCTTTCTTGCCCCACTCTCAGGATAAAATGAGAGATCACTACGGCAACTGCATCCATATGGAAGTGGTCAGAATAAGGCACAAAAATATCTATGACACAAAATTTAAGGAGATACTCATTCTTATGACCATACCAATTGTGTATCCTAGGTGACTCCCTCATTTGACCCTAGACTTGTCCCTGGATATCAGATCTGCATTTCCTTATTCTTTCATTTAATCTTTCATTCAATAATATTCTTTGAGTCCCTGATATGGCTTGGCTATGTCTCCCAAGGCTCACATGTTGGAGAATGTTACACAATGCAATGATTTTCAGAGGTGTGGCTTTTGGAAACTGACTGTATCGGAAGGCTCTAACCTCTTCAAATGGTTATTCTATTCATGAGTTCATAGCCCATGGGCCTATTAGGAGGTAGGGATTAACTGGATGAAGCAACTCACTCAGGGCATGGATTTGAGGGCTATGTCTTATTGCTGATCCCTTCTCTGGCTTTTTCTGTCTGCTTTCTGGTTCCCATGAGGTGAGGAGTTTCCCTCTGCCTTGCTTCTTTGCCACGATTCTCCACCTCACTACAGACCCCAAAACAGTGTAGCCAAGAGAATATGAACTGAAGCCTCTGAAACCATGAGCCAAAATAAACTTTCCTTTTCTACATTGCTTTTCTCAGGTATTTGGTCACAGTGACAAAAAGCTGACTAAGAGTCCCTTTAGAGCACAAACACTATTTGGAGCTAGACATCTAGAAGAAGAACAGTCAGGTAAAAAGTTCTTGCGCTCAGTATTAGATAGTAACCATGTGCTTCTATGGAGATGGAAAAAGCATAGAAGGAAAATAAGGAAGTGCCCTGGTTGGGTAGGGGTCTTCAATTGAAGGGGTGTGTTCAGAGAAATCCTTGCTGAAAAGAACTGAAGTGTTGAAATGCTTTTGATAAAGTGTTCAAAGTATTTTATGAGCTCATTGCAAAAAGTTTATATTAAATACATTTCATGTAAATACCTAACTTATTTTGATAAATCCAAAGATCTGGCTACATGAAGCCACATTCTGTGTGACATTTGGATGGAGCTGAGAGGTGCTAGCTACTTTACACCCAATCAGGGCCTTCAAAATAGTTCTTCAGTTCTCAAAGTCTCCTTCTGTCTGCCTTGTTCAGGTGTATCACCTGTCTGTCCACTGCACAACTTGGAGTTCACAAACTTTAGTTAGAATTCTTAAAAAAAAAGAGAGACTTTAAAAACTGCCACTGTCCCTCCAAACAGTCACTCAGGTGTGGTTCCAGCACAAGGAAAAAATCTACACCACACCACAGTAGAGTGATTTCCACAGTGAAGATCTGAACTCTGGACTCCAGAGATGCAGGGGTTTTGCTTAGCTACTTGAAGCCAAAGGGAGACAGATGACGGTGAGTTGCTCTCTTGCATGTTGATATGGATTGGCAGTACTTCAAGAAGATTTTGCCATCCTAATCCACATATCTCCCATCTTGCAACCAGACTACTAAAAGAACAGAAAATCAGTTCTGGGGTGTGCAAGGCAAAATTTTCTAGCTCAGCAGAATTTCAGTTCAACAAACCTTCATGAGCATTTAGAACCCCACCTGCCTGCTGGCACACATAAAAGACAGGAATTTTCCAGTTGGATGAGAAGCTATGCTGTTCACAGAAACTGCCCTGAGGAAGGGACCTTGGGTGGTAGAGAGCGCTGGCAAAGACACCTCTGTGAAGTGTAGACAGAAGCACCGCCTGGAGAGTCAAAGGTGGGTTTCCATAGCACCTAGCCCTTATAGTTTCTATACTTTAGGTGGCTTTCAGTTTCTGTAACTATTTGCTTAAACTACAAGAGCGTTTTAAACTGAAGCCAAGTCGGTAAGAAGGAGTTCAGACTTCTCAACTTCAACTTATGTAAAAATCCCAACCGTGAAATTGCATCAAACTAGTTTTGCTGAAAAATAAAAATAGCTGAGTGCACTGTGACTTTGAAGCAGACATGGCATGAGTGTTTGTTTGACAAACAGAGTGAGGATCTGGATGTATTTCAATCAATTCCCTACATTTGCCCTAGATTTAAAAAAACAAAAACAAAAACAAAAACTTCAATTCCTGCTGAGTCTACAAAGTACATTAAGTCTCAGTTGTATTTCACAATCAGTTAAAGCAAAAGAGAACAGAAAGTAATATTTTCAATCTTTACTCCAAATAGATACTATAAAATCAAATTACGATGTAACTAACAATGAAAACTCTGAATAAGAAATTAGAAATATTTTTAAAACAAGTTAGCAAATGACTACTTAGTGAGTCACATAATTTTAATACTAAATTCACATTAATTGAAGGAAAACTTATTTTAGGGTGATCCTAAGAAAAATCTCTGAAACAGGAAAAAAACTTCTTTTGATGTACAAAAAAAACTCTCTTTTCCAGCCTTTTCCTTCTTCATTAGCAGATTTTCCTATTACACAGCACACCATGCCCAACAACCACACTCTTACCCACACAAATCTAAATATAGGCCAATGGGAAGCCACAATCTTGGTATTATTTTTTTAAAAAGCTCTGGTTCAAAGATTGTTTCTGATTTTAAGAGTGAAAAAGATAAAGGGAAGAATGACTTGATTCTTTTATAAACTGTTATATTGTATTTCTTCGTTTAAGCAAAATTTTCAGTGCATGCATCTCATTTCTAAAATTAATGATTTTTGTGGTTTTCTTTTAAAAATTAAACATTAAGCAATAGCGTCCAGGCTGTACCTTGTTCTGCTAATTTTCATACATTCTTGTCACATCAGCAAAAGTACTTTGTTTGCAATTCTTTGTTTTTTAATACCTAGGATATATGAAAGGATTTAGTATTCTGGATACCTCAGGAACTGAAAAAAGCTGAATGCCTACCTGGGTGTGACGGTGGTGGATACCTATAATCTTAGCTACCTGGGAGGCTAAAGCAGGAAGACCACAAATTCAAGACCAGCAGGGACAACTTAGTGAGACTGTGCCTCAAACTAAAATTTTAAAAGGGTTGGAGGATATAGCTCAGTGGTAGAGTATTTGCTTATCATGCATGCAGCCTTTGGATCAACTGGGGGGAGTATGTTGAACAGAAGTACAAATGCCAAAAGTATAAGTAAACCATTTAAATAATGGGATAAAGACCTAAGCAGGCACTTTCAAAAGAAAACATATAAATGTGCGAAAGTATATGAAAATCATCAGATCAAAATCAGAGTGAGATATCATCTCACCCCAGTTAGATTATCATCAAAAAAAAAATGCTGGTCAGGATACAGAGAGATACATAGTGGTTAGAGTGTAAATTATTGCAACCATTATGGAAAACAGTATAGAGATTCTGGAAAAAACTAAAAAATAAAGCTACCTTATGATCCAGCAATTCCACTACTGGATATACAGTATATCAAAAGGAGATACAATTATTATACTAAAAAGATACTTCTATTCCCATATTTATTGTGACACTATTCATAACAACCAAAATATGAATTCAACCTAGATGTCCATCAAGGTATGAATAGATTAAAATAAATTGCACACACACACACACACACATGCACATGCACACATTATTCAGCAGTAAAGAAATCCTATCACTTGTAGCAACATAGCTGGAACTGGAAGCCATTATATCAAGCACAATAAGCCAAGCACAAAAAGTCAAATACCATATGTTCTCACTCATTTGTGGAAGCTAATAAGTTTATCTTGTAGAAGAATGGAATGGAATAGGGGTCATTGGAGACTAGGAAGGGAAAGGAGGAGGGGGATGAAAGAAGTCCATACCAAATCAGTATTAGTTCTGACTTTTTTACCTCATAGTAGAGTACCTATTGATCAAAACAATGTGTGATATATGTATTTTAAAATGACTAAAAGAGTATGAAAGTCTCCACACATAAAAATGCTTAACACTTGAAGAGCTGGAAGTGCTTATTACCTTGACTTATTACACATTGAATGCACTAATCGAATTACCATAATGTGCCCCATAAAGACACACAAACATTATGTTTCAATAAAGAATAGGACAAAATATGTGAAAAATTAAAATATTAAACTATAAAAATAGAAGGAAAAATATGAATATAGGTGAATAATTTTATACTGCTAGTATGAACAAAGGTCTTTATAGTATGACACCAGAGGAAAAACCATGCAGAAAGAGATTCTACATGAAAGGAAAATCTTTATATTGGCATAAAATCTCACAAACTGTGTCAGAAGTAAATAAAAAGACTGGAAGAACATATTTAAGGTATATGTGACAGTTTACATTTCTGCAAGCATTCAATGAAAAAAGTAGAAAAAGCAATCTTGCCATAATCAAACAAGTGAAATAATTTTTTAAAAAATGATCCATTCACAAACATAAAAAATAAACAAAATCTACAACGGCTCACCTGACAGACTGTAAGAAGTATTTAAGACATATAACATTTAAAGACAGCAAGCATATAGTAAAATTGGTTCTCCTATAGGATTAGTGGGAGAATAATTGCTACTGTCTTTGTGAAGGACACTTAACTAATATGTATAACAAAATCGACATACACTATGGCGCAACAATCTCTTTTTAGAAAGGGGTTTATATGCAATTCATTCTAGAAAATTATATAAAAGTGTTAGTGAATGTATGTGTAAACACTTATTGTGGGACTATTTATAATATTAAAAAATAAGTCTAAACATCTAATCAAACTTGTGGTTAAATATATTTTGAAACACCTATATTGTAGAATGACATGATGTTAATAAAAAATCAAGATCTGATAAACTTGAAGCTTTTGTAGGTAAATGAATGCAACTAGAAACCATACTCATTAGTGAAATAAATCAGACTTGCACATGTGAACACTATATTGTCTCACTAGTGTAAGAAACTGAAAGAGTAAATAAGATTCAAAAGTTAAAATAGATACAGTAAAAGGGAAAGAAACTGCTCAAAAGGAAATTATATTGTTCGATCAATCTTGCATCCATGTATCTGGTAATCTGAACAACTATTCTGATTATAACAATATGCAATAAAACAACCATTGTCAAATTCCTATCATGTTTTGAAATCCTATATCACTATTGTTTTGTTGTTGTTGTCATTTTGCATTTGTTGTTGGCTTTTGATTGTTTGCTTCTTGACTTTTCTGTTTTTTTCTCTTTAAAATAAAAAAAATCAGAATCTGAATATACTTTTGCTTATACAGAAAGCTTTTTGTGCTACACTGTAAAACATTCTTAAGCGCATTACATAATTTGTATAACCTTTTTTTTTTTTTTTTTTTTTTTGCGGCACCGGGGATTGAATTCACAACCTCGCGCCTGCCAGGGTAGGCGCTTAAGGCACTGAGCCAAACTCCCTGCCCTGGTTGTTTGAGGCAGGGTCGCACTATGTAGCTCAGGCCGGCCCTGCGCTCGCGTTATAGCCCAAGCCGGCCTTGAACTCACAACGCTCCGCCTACCTCAGCCTCCCGAGTGCTGGGATTAAAGGCATGCGCCACCACGCCCGGCTTGTATAACTTATTTTTAAAAACACATTATACAATTATATAATTTATATCACAAATTTTAAAAATTATGCACGCACACAACTATGATTTGCATTTCAAATGTCTCCCAAAATTTGATATGCTATAGGTTTGGTCCCCAGCCTGCAGCACTATTGGAAAGTATTAGAACCTCTGGGGGATGGGCCCTACTGGAAGGAAGTTATGTTACTGGGGGCATGTCCTTAAGGACAGATTGGGACCACAGCTACTTTCCTTCTCTTTTTGCATCCTGGCCACTTTGAGGTGAATAGATCTCCTCTACCATATGCTCCTGTTGTGATGTGCTATGCTGCTATTAGGCCAAAAGCAATGGGACAGGGCTACCAGGGATTGAAATCTATGAAACCGTGAGTCCATGAGCCAAAATAAATCCTTTCTCCTCTTGATTTTCTTAGGTATTCTGTCCAGTGATGGAAAGATACCCCCCCTCAACACACACATACACACACAGTGGAGAGAAGTAAATAAGAGTAGGTAAGGTTCCTGCTGGTGAAATTTGGATTACATTAACACCAACCTAAGGTCTTCAAAAACTCAATACCCTCCCCTGAGGTTTCCCTCACATTTCTGTGCCTTTGTGTGCTAGTCATGTTTCACCTCATAAAACCCAGATGTAGTCAATTCTTTCACAATAAGTTCATTCATAGCCAGCTTTTGGAGAGTTTTTGCTAACTTTATGAAAGTCTAAAGAGTAGAGTAGGAAGTCACTCACACTCCTGCCATCTCAATAGCTTTTCAGTCTTTTTCCTACTAATTCCTGGAAGCTTTGACTCCAGCCAACATCTGACCCTGAAAGGGAAACAAACAGAACAAGATTTTCCATTCACCATGTTTCACCTGGGTATTTTAAAAATCCAGAAAGCTGATATTCAGAATTTACCAGTGACTATCTTCACACAGTGAAAGCTCAAGTGACTTCTACATTCTTCATCATACTTCTCTGAATTTCCTGGATGTTTCACAAACATATTCTACTATTGTAAGAGAAAAAATAAAGCTATTTCAGTTTTTAAAGAATAAAGGCACAGTACCAATGACAAGGCAGTATTTCTTCAGATCTGCCCAGGATCATACTGTTGAGGCCCAGCCCCTTCATGTTTACCCCAAGTTGTCTGAGGAGTCTCACATGTAGCCTGACAGCAGCTTTCTGACTGCTACATGAGGTCCCATCTTGCCTCTCCTATGGTAATATCCTTACAGGTACCCAAGGAGGTACCCACACTACTATTGTGAGTAGGTATTCACCTGCAACACAGGTGAGGTTTTGGAGATCTCGTGAGGTTAGCATCCCCTTAATCTGATCTGCTATTGAGTTCCCTCTTGCAGCTAAAGGACACTGCTCTGTTTTGCAGCTGGCAATGACTTCCTTTCCCCTTTATCTGACTTTGACAGGAAGGAAGATAAAATATAAACAGGGATTAATCTCCCAAACTGGTCTTATAGTTTTCCCTCCTTCTTAGGTCAAAGATCAATGGACTCCTGTATTCCTGCCTTTGTGGAAATCTTATTGCAAGGCCTTGTCAGAAGGCTTCCTGGAGCCACGGCCCATTCTGCAGATGGGCCACCCATTCTGCAAATGGGCCACCCACACAGAAATGACATCTGCTCATTTAGTGGAGTGGTAGGAGACCAGACAGAAGTGCCACAAGTACATTTTATGGCAGCTGATCTTCCAGTTCTAGTCCATTAGACAATACGTGCGAATATAGCCTTGTTGCTCCTACAACCCAACTTTGCTGGGGAAGGATCAGTTTCTTGTAGTGGACCCTGGGCAAGGAAGCACCACTGATAATATAAATAACAGCCTCCTATCATGACCTTTGCATAATCTAACCTCAGGATGGCAAATACAAGAAAGCTGGGGGCAGCTCTCAAAGGTTCAGTGCATCCAAAGGGGAATACTCGATATCTTCCAAAAAGAAAACCTTAGAGCTTCAGGATCTGTGGCAAATTGTCTGGTCACAGGCTGGTTCTGGCACTCAGATATACTTTATTCACGTTATTCATTATTGGTCTGCAAAAGTATAAAATGTTTCACATTAATTACCAACACTTTATTTTTTAATGTGACACAAGTAGAAAGTAATAAAGAAAATATTAAAAACATTTTCCTTACTTCTATGAAAAAAAAACTCCAAAATTATATAATGAAATAGAGCATAACACTGGTTAATATATTATATAGCATAGTGTTAAAAGAATGGCCAAAATATTACTCAGAGTACAAGTGCTGGGCCAAAAAAGAGACTCTTTTACAGAGAAGAAGCAAACAAATAAAAGGACAGAGCTTTCTTTTCAGTGAACAGAAAGAAACTAGTAGTATAAATGAAAGAAAGTAGGATATTTCTCAAAATAGTTTTGAAACAGTGGAGTGAATAATTTGGAGAATTATTTGTATTTCTCCCTACTTCCTATTTATTATGAATATTCATTCTAAGTATGTATAGTCTTATAGATGTATATATATATTTTATTATATATTTATGTATTATATATGCATATATTTTTTCTCATATGAGAACCATGTAATAAACTTGTGTGTCTGAATTATTTCACTTACTATAGTTTTTAAGTTGCATCTATTTGTTACAAGTATTTCAAGTTTCTTTCTTTATGGTACAGCAGTAATCCATTGTGTATAAATGCCACATTTTCTTTATCCAGTCATAGGTTATGGACGTATGCAGTGCTTCCAAAATCTAGCTATTATAAATTGTGTTGCTTAATATGAAATGTTCACTTCAAAACAACAGAGTAATCATAACAAAAAAGATAGCTATATAGCAGGTCTCTCATGATACATTGAGGTAAAAGTTTTGTGTTAATAATTTGTTGGATAATGTTTCATGTCTATATTTTTTATCTTAAATAATTTTTGGGAATATGCAATGTGCTGATGATTGTTACTGTCTTATTGGCTGGTGTGAAATTGTTATGTTTTGATTTTTTATTTTCCTTTTGTTAAAAATAAAAAAAATTAAAATAAAAAAATTGTGCTGCTAACTAATTAACTAACTAAATAAATTGTGCTGCTATAAACAAGGGTATAAATGTATTTCTGTAATATGATGACTTCATCACTTTTGGGAAAATAAAGGGGTATGGGTCAAATGGAATTTCCATTTTCAGTATTTTGAGGGATCTCCCCACTGATCCCCATAGCAGTCACACTAGTTTACATTTGCAAAAGCCATGTAGAAATGTTTCTTTTTTTCCCTCTCAGCTTCACCAGCATTTGTTATTATTGGACTTTTTGATGATGGCTATTCTTTCCTGGGTAAGACAGTAACTTAATAAAGTTTTAATTTTCATTTCTGCATTGGTCAGCAATGGTGAACATTTTTTTCATGTGTTTATAGACCATTTGCAATTCTACTGAGAACAGGGTGTCTTGGCATCTGTATTGGGGGGGGTGTCCTGTGTCCCCCCAAGGATTCCTGTAACATGGATGGGGCTGAGTCTGGCATTTGTGATTAGTTTAATTGTCTGGTGCAGGGATTGGTGATGTGAGTACTGCACCCACCCAGGGGTGGAGCCAGCTTACAGTGTAAGAGAAGGTGGGTCTTCCTCTTTCTCACTTCTGTCCTCTCTCTCTCTCACCAGCATGCTTTGCTGTTTGGCATCTGCCATGAATGGCAGCCCCACCACTCCATGTTGCCTTGGAGCCAGATGAGTATGGACTGAAACTCCTGAGAAACTGTAAGAAATAAACCTTTCTGTCCCTAATTTTGGACATCAGGTATTCTGTCTCAACAACGAGTGAAAGGTAACTAAGACAGCATCACAAAACAGAAACAGTTCATAGCAGGCAAAAAACAGCAAACACAAGCAAGAAATGGTAAATCACAGGTCTTTCTATCCCTTATATCTTATCCAGGCTATTTAAGGTGGGTAGCACTTATACCCTTAATCACAGTGCCCTTGATCCAACATTATACCATGAATCAATCCTAGCATTACACATTCTAGATCCAGCCACCTCTGAAAAAGCTTCACCTATGACTGCATGAGGCTTTGTTGGGACATCTAGGCACAAGCCATAATAGAAAATGACAAGACAGAACCAAGATGCAACCCCAGACTTACAACCCACACAAGGTGAGTTCAGTGGACAATGAGGTGAAGAAAATCAGAAGCCACTCACCTGAATTTTCTGAAATGGTAGCAATGGAAGTAACAAAACACATTAATGAAGCTATAGGAAAAAAAATTATATCAGAAATAATTTCTTAGGTTAAAAAAAGAGATTACAAACACAATGAAGGACTTGATTAGGGAATCTAGGGCAGATACACATAAGAAAATAGAGAAGCTTAGGAAAATGATGGAAATCATGAATGTCCAACATAGGGAAAAACTGGAGTCTGTAAGATTTAAACAGATGTCCAAGAGATTAAAAATTTTATTGAAAGTATATACAGCAGAAAGAAACAATGTGAGGACAGAATATCAAATCTAGAAAACAGCATGGTAGTCAGCAATCATGAAAAGAAAAATTTCTTAAAAATAGCCAGGGACAAAACAGTAAAATGATGAAAAGAAGAATAAGATAAGATTGATCAGAGTCAATGGAACTGCAGGATATAACATAAAACAAATTGTTACAGATGTAATGGCAGAAAACCTCCTGGGCATGGAAAAAGAATTTGGCATACAGATAAGTGAGGCATATAGAACTCCATTAGCCATGATAAAAAAAAAAACTACACCAAGGAATGTAAGTGAAAATTCCAGAAATCCAGCACAAAAACAGAATACTAAAAACTGTTAGAGAAAAGAAACAAATCACCTATAAAGAAAAACACATCAGAATAACAGACGATGTCTACACTCAAACTATCAAGTCAAGGGGAGCTTGGAGTGAAGTATTTCAAGACCTAAAAGAAAATAATCTCCAGATCACATTGCAAACTATCTTTCAAAATAAATGGAGAAATAAGACACTTCCATGACAAAGAACACCTGAAGAAATTTGTGACCACTAAATCAGCACTCCAAAATGTTCTGAAGGATATTCTAGAAAAAGATAAATAAGACTACAATTCCATTAACACCAATGCCAAGTATCTGCCAGGTAAAGCAAGAAACTAAACAGAGAGGAAAGAAAGGAACGAACGACAAGAAAATGATATACAATAATGAGTCAATATACGTCAGTGATAGCCCTCAATATGATGGTGTCAATGCACAAATAAAAAAAAAGACTAGCAGAATGGATCAAGAAACAAGATCCAACAATACGCTGTATACAAGAAATACATTTAACGCAAAAAGAAATTCATAGACTAAAAGTCAAAGGAGGGAAAACTATATTTTATGTGACAGGAACCTGGACAACAGCTGGGATAGCTATTCTATTTGCAGACAAAGTGAATTTCAATCCAAGTCTGATCAAGAGAAACAAAGATTACTACATTCTTGTTAAGGGAACACTATAGGATAAAGAGATAACAATCATAAATATATATGCATGAAATAGTGGCATGCTCAAGTTATATAAAACAATTATCAATGAACTTAAAAAGCCAAATGAGCAATACCACAATTGTAATGGGAGATCTCAATACCCTGCTGTCACAAATAGATAACTAGACAACATAAGTCAGCAAAGAAATAGCAGAACTGAAACAAACCTGTCAACAAATGGACTTAGTAAATATTTACAAGAGTGTTCCACTCCACAGTAGCACAGTACACATGTTTAAGCTGTGCATGGAATATTCTCCAAAATAGATCATGCACTAGTTCAAACAACATGCTTAAATAAAGGCAAAGGAATTGAAATTACCCCATCCATATTATCAGACTATAGTGCAATCAAATTGGAAATGAATGCCAAAAGAACCCATAAAAACTGCATAAATACATGGTAATTAAATGACATCTTCCTCAACAATCAACAAGTCACAAATGAAATTAAAGAAGAAATTAAATAGGAACAAGACAAGGATGTCCATTATCACCACTCCTATTCAATATAGTGCTGGAAATATTAGCCAGAGCAATTAGATAAGAGAGCAATAAAAGGAATAAGGATAGGAAAGGAAGAAGTTAAACTATCATTATTTGCAGATGATATGATACTCTACATAGAAGACCCCTGAAAATCCATTGAAAAGCTTCTAGATGTAATAACCAAATTCAGTAATGTAGATGAATACAAGATCAACACTCAAAAATCAATAGAATTCCTGTACACAAACAACAAACTCACTGAGAGAGAAATAAGAGAAGCCGCACCCTTCACAATAGCATCCAAAAAATGAAATACTTAGGAATCAACCTAACAAAGGAAGTAAAAGATCTATTCAGTGGAAATTTCAATACTCTGAAATAAGAAATCCAAAAGGATCTCGGAAAATGGAAAGACATTCCTTGTTAATGGATAGGAAGAACAAACATGGTGAAAATGGTCATTCTCCCAAAATTGTTATACAAATGTAACAATTCCAATCAAAATACCATTATGATACCTCGCAGATCTAGAAAAATCATTCCTAAAATTCATCTGGAACCAGAAGAGACCTAGAATAGCAAAGGCAATTCTGGGCAACAAAGACAAGACAGGAGGCATCAGAATCCCTGACTTAAAGCTATACTGTAAAGCTACTGTGATAAAATCAGCATGGTATTGGAATAAAAACAGATCTGAAGTTCAGTGGACTAGATTAGAAGATACAACCACAACCACAAACACACTTAGCCATCTTATCTTTGACAAAGGGGCTAAACATGTTCACTGGAAGAAAGACAGCCTCTTTAGTAAGTGGTGCTGAAAAAACAGGCTTTCCATATATCAAAAAATAAAACTAGACCCATGTCTAACACGATGCACTAAACTGAAGTCAAAATGCATCAAAGATCTAAATATTAAAACAGAGACACTAAATGTGCTGGAAGACAAGGTAGGTAGAAATCTTGACGATATAGGGGTAGGCAGAGAATTCATGAACAAAAATCAAATTGCACGGGAAATACTTACCAGAATCAATAACTGGGTTCTCATCTTATTAAGAAGTTTTTGCATGTCAAAGGAAATCTCCAACACAGTAAAAAGAAAGCCCACAAATTGGGAAAAAAGTCTCAGGGCTTCTATCTAGAACATATAAGGAATTAAAGAAAATCAAACCCCCAAAATTCAAAGACCAAATCCAAAAATGGGCATCTGAGATGAATACACACTTCTCAGATGAAGAAATACAAATGGCAAATAAATACATGAAAAAATGTTCAGCATCATTGGTCATTAGAGAAATGCAAATTAAAACAACACTGAGATTCCATCTCACTCCAGAAAGAATGGCCAGAATCAAGAAAAACACCAATAGCAAATGCTGGAGAGGCTGTGGGGAAAAAGGAACCCTCCTGCACTGTTGATGGGAGTGCAGACTGCTGCAATCACTGTGGAAATCAGTCTGGAGGTTCCTCAAAAAGCTGGGATTGGAAGTCCCATTTGACCCAGCTATTCCACTTCTAGGTATTTTCCTGGAAGAAATGAAAATATCATACCACAGTGATATTTATGCACCCATGTTTATAGCAGCCTAATTTGTAATAGCCAAATCTTGGAAACAACCTAAATGCCCATCAGCTGAGGAGTGGATAAAAAGATATGGTACTTTTATACAATGGAGTACTACTCAGTTATAAAGAAGGATCACATTGAGGCTTTCATAGGTAAATGGATGCCACTTGAGACCATACTCATAAGTGAAACAATCAAACTCACATGTGTAAATATCATATTGTCTCCCTAGTGTAAGAAACTGAAAGAGTAAGCAATTTACAAAATCTTCAGTAAATATTATTGAAGGATAACAAACTGCCCAAAGGGGAAAAAATAAAACAGATAGGGAAAAGGAGAAAAGAAGAAAGAGAAAAGAGAAAAGATATAAATTTGTATATATACACTTAAGATAGTTAAGAGGGTTGTGTTACGAATCCTATTAGTTCTTGGAACAAAACAGTTAACATAGGATTAGATGAATTTTGCAAGTCTATATCTGGTAATCTGAGTAACTGTTTTGAAGATAACTACGCAAAATAACAACTTTAGTTCCTACCACCTTGTTTTGCAAGCCTGTATTGTTATTGTTTTGGGATCTTTGTTATTGTTATTTATTAGTCTCTTTTGTTTCTTGGGGTTTTTTTCTTTTTGTCATTTGTGACATTTTGTTTTCATATTCCAATACAGAAGGGATAGATGTACATGTATAGGCTTATACAAGCCTAGAACTTCTCCTAAAGCGTTTACCAGAATTGATTGTATTACGAGTGATGGTATGAACAGCTACTTTGAAGAAAATGAGACAGTATGGTAGCCATTGCTGACTTCCTAACATCTCGTTGTGAAGTCCAGTAATGCTTATATCCTTTGTTTTGATTGCTCTTAGTCTGTTCTATATTATTTGATTTCAATACATGTGACAGTGTGGACAGCTATTTTGAAGAGAACAAGAGACGTTATGGTAACCATGGTTGATTTTCCTATTGTTGGATTTTGAAGGCCTGTAATGCTTTCATTCTTTTTCTTTTTTTTTTTTTTTGTGGTAGCAGGGCTTGAACTCACAACCTTGCACCTGCCCAGCAGGTGCTTAAGCCACTGATCCAAACTCCCAGCCCTATTTTTTTCAAGGCAGGGTTGCACTCTGTAGTTCAGGCGACCCAAGATGGTCTTGAACCCACAATGGTCCTCCTGCCTCAGTCTCCCAAGTGCTGGGATTAAAGGTGTGCACCACCATGCCTGGCCTCATTCTTTTGTTTTTATCAGTTTTATACTATTGTGTTTTGTTTGAATTCATTGTGTGTGAAGATATGGACAACTATTTTGAAGAAAACAAGAGACATTATGGTAGCTACTGTTGATTTCCTGTTCACTTGTTTTGAAATCCTGTGCTGCTTGCATTGTTTTGTCCTGATCTGCTTTCTTCTGTTGTTCTGTTTTGTTCTCTTTAAAATAAAACTAAAAAAGAAGAAGAAATTAAAGAGTTTCAACATTTAAATGATATTGCCAAAATATTTATATAAAAATGATTACAATCCTGTAACATGATGCAAAATAACAAAATAATACAAAACATAAAAAAGTAAACAAGTCAACCTGTGCTTACCTTTGAAAACTGTCATAGCTGTGTGAGGGAGATGAGAGAAGGGTTATTCTGTAGAACAACTTTCACTATCATTAACAGAATTACTGGTATCTCTTGGCTCAATGGAATATTTTTTTCAATTTTAACAAAGAATCTGACCAATGACACTTGCTTTTGCCTCCTTTTGATGATTTAATGAAAATGTGATATTGCAGTCTTGTTACATAGATTCATCTCTTGAACTGGTACAGCCTTATTCAGGTGGTTTTTTTCTTCAAAATTTTGGACTGTTTCTCACATATTACACATCTACCTAATCTCCTTTGAACTGAGGTTTCTGTCTGCCTTTTTCTCCTCCTCCTCTGTAGACAAGATCACCTCCATAACCTCTTCTGTTGAGAGACAATCACCCACAAGAAAGGGGAAGAGAGAGAGAGAGAGACACAGACAAACAGACACACACACACACACACAGAGAGCGAGAGAGAGAGAGAGAGAGAGAGAGAGCATTGACTCAGTTATGAGCATATGATATTCAGCATCATATTCTGCTCATATTGCATGATGATGCTTGTTTATCAAATTAAAATTTGTTGGGAGTGACTGAAGCTGGAAATTGATCACACGTGCAGGAGCAAGGCAAGCACTTTCTGAGAACAAAGGACTCCTGTGGTAAGTCATTTAAACAAGCTGCTTCAGTCCAGTGAACACCAAGCCCTGAGACAATCCAAGCAATGGGTTGTTAAGCCAAGTGGGTGTCATGTGACACCAACCCGCCAAATGTATAAATAAATGCACTACATTGGTTGAGCAGTTCCTTTTCTCCCATCCAGAGGGAGGTTTCCCCCTGACCTCAGCTTTCTAGATATATTGACTCATTTTTATGTCACCATCCTCTTGCCATCATTCCCACTGGAAACTTTAAGAGCTACTCTGAACGTGGCAGAAATTTATTAGAAATATTTGCTCATCTTTCAGAACACTCATAGAACAAGTTACTTGCAATCCAAAGTTTTGCTGCATGTAACTTTTCTTTATGCTATTGCAAATAATGTTGTTTTTCTAAATTTTTCCTCAGGGAGTCTATTGCTAGTGTATAAGAACACTACTGATTTTTGTGTATTTGTTTTGTATTCTGATACATTTCTGAATTTAGTTATTAATTCTAAGAGTATTTTGGTGGAATTTTTTGAGTTTTAAAAGTAGATTAGGTCATCTTCAAGTAATACTTTGTGTCCTTTCCTATACATATCCCTTTTATTTCTTTCTCTTGACTGATTGCTCTGGCTAATATTTTAAGGACTAGATTGAACAGGGGCAATGATAGTGGACATCTTTTTCTTGTTCTTGATTTTACCTAGAAAGCTCTCAGTTTTTCCATTTCAATACGATGATGGAAGTAGGTTGATCATAAATAGCTTTTATAATGTTGAGTTAAGGTCTTTCTATGCCTATCTCTTTGGGCTTTTTTTTTTTAACATGAATGGATGTTAGATTATGTCAAAGGTATTTTCTGCATCTATTGAGATGATTGTGTAGTTTTTGTCCTTGCTTTTGTTTATGTGATGAATCACATTTATTGATTTGCAGATGTTGAACTATCCTTGAATTCTTGGGATCATTATGTATGACCTTTTTGATGATTTATTGCATTCTGTTTGCCAGTATCTTATTAAGGATTTTTGCATCTCTTATTCATTAGAGAGATTGGCCTATAGTTGTTTTTACATTGCATCTTTCTGTAGTTTTGTAATCAGGGTAACTCCAGCATCCAAGAATGAGTACTCTTTCTCTCTTGATTTCATTAAAGAGTTGGAAGTGTTGCTAGATCATCCTTGAAATTCTTGTAGAATTCAGCAGTTTATCCATCAGATCTGGAACTTTTCTTATTTGGTAGAATTTTTTATTACTGCTTTGATTTTATTTCCTGTTATTGGATTGTCCAAGATTTCTATATTTTCTTGGTTCAGTTTTGGTAACTCATATGTATCTAAGAATCTTTTCATTTCTTCTGAGTTATTCAAATTTTTTGGCATATAGGTTCTTGAAGTAGTTTTTAATAATTTTTTGGACTTTGACTGCATCTGTTGTAATTTTACCTTTTTCATTTCTAACTGCCTTGATTTGTGTCTTTCCTTTCTTTGGTAAGATTGACTAAGGCTTTATCTATCTTGTTTATTCTTTCAAAGAACCAGATCTTCAATTTGTTGATCCTTTATATTGATTTTTTAGACTTAATCTCATTGATTTCTCCTCTGGTCTTTATTTTGCCTCTGGTCTGTGAAAGCGCTGCATTTGGATTGTTCTGGTTTATTAGGACTTTGAAATGGATTGTTAGGTTATTTACTTGGGCTTGTTCTACTTTTGTGATTTGAGAATTCATAGCTATAAACTTCCGTCAGAGGCCTGCTTTCATTGCGTTCCATAAGTTCTGGTATGTTGTACTGTCATTATCATTTAATTATGGGCACTTTCTTATTTATTCCTTAATTTCATCTCTGACCAATTGATTATACAAGACTTCATTGTTTAATTTTCATATATCTGCATAGTTTCCATTAATTCTTTTGTAATTGATTTCTAGTTTTATTGCATTGTGATCTGATAATGTTTATGGTAAATTCTTTTGAATTTACTTAAGGATGCTTTATTAGCTAGTATGCAGTCTGTTTTGGAGAAAGTACCAAGTGCTCCTAAAAAGAATGTGTATTCTGTTGTTGTTGTTGTTGAGTGGAACACTCCACAGATACTGTTAAGTCCATTTGTTCAAAGTTTTTGTTCAATTCTAATATTTCTTTGTTAATTTTTTGTTTAGTTGATTTGTCTATTTGTGATAGTATGGTACCTTAGTTACTTTTCTCATTGCCAAGACAAAATGTTCCACATCCAAAGTTAAAGGGAGGGAAGGTTTATTTAGCTCACAGTTTGTAGAGGTTTCAGTTCATAATTTGCTGGTTTCAAGGCAGGGTGGCACATGGCAGAAGGACAACAGTTCATGGTGGCAGAAGACAACAAAAGCAACAAGACAGTGCAAGACAAGCCTCTTTATGTCCCTTATATAGTATCTCATCTACTGGGATTAGGGTGGTTCTAATCCAATCAGTGGGCAGATCCAGCAATCACCTGCCCTTAATTCCGGCACTCTTAATCCCATGATTGATCATCAAATTAATTACACATTTTAGACACAGTCAATGCCATAAATCTCTATGACCTCGTGAGGCTTTGAGGGTTCATCTACACACCATCTACCACAAACCATGTGCTGATGCAGTCCCCACTATAATTGTATTGAAGTTTATCTGATCTTTTATGGCCATTAGTGTTTGTTTTATGCAGTCAGGCACACTGTGTTTTGGGGCATTTATGTTTATAATTTATGTTTATAGTAAGAGTTACCTCTTCCTGTTGAATAGTTCTGTTAATCAATTAGTAATGTCTTTCTTTGTGTCTTTGGGTTTTCTGAGAGTAGGACAGCTACTCCTGCTTGTTGTTGCATTTCTGCTACATGGAATATTGTTTTCCATTCTTTGATTTTTTTATTCTATGAATTTTTCCTGTTAGAGGTGTTTTTTTGTATATAATGTACAATTGGATTTTTTTCTTGATTCATTTTGCTAATCTTTGTCTTTTGATTGGAGCATTGAGTCCATTTACATTAGTAGTTATAATTGATAAGTATCATCTTAATCATGTCATTGTATTATATTTTGCTTCCCTTCTCTTCTACTTAATTGATAGCTCTATCTGATGCATTCATTCTATTGCACCTTTTGGCATTGTTAGCTTCATTGTCACTAGGATTTCCTTGACAGTGTTTTCAAGTTTTGGCTTGATGGTCATGAATTTCTTTTTTTTATTAATTTTTTTTAATTTTAAAGACAATAAAATCCAACAAAACAAAACAGAACAAAGCCAATCAAAACAATGCAGCAAAATTGGTACAGGACTTCAAAGCAGGATATTAGGAAAACAACAATAGCTACCATAGTATATCTTGTTAACTTCACATTTGTCCACTCCATTAGGTATAGTAAAATCAAACCAAAAACAAAACAGAATAAAACCAATCAAGACAGAATACTGAATAAAGTAAAAACAATTAATCAAATCAGAACAAAGCAAAACAGTGAGAACAATATTGGATTTCAAGGATAAGATAGAAGGAAAACCCCCGTATTTTCTATAATGCATACTGTCATCCTCCCAAGAGATGCTCAGACTGCTAGTGCCAGACCTGCAAAATCAACCAAACAATACAAGCATTTGGCTGCTTTGTATACCTTAGTTGCTATCAACTCAACCTGTCCTTCAAACCAGTGGGTTGCTTACTGGGGCAGGGGAGTTGATTCTCAGCCCGCATGCCAGTAGGCTCACAGGAGGCATGGATTTTTCTCTTCCTGGAACACATGAAGCTTGCACAGCTTACCAGAAAGGCTGGCTATTTGGCTTCTTGTTGGATCCTCCCAGGCCCAGCCCCAGCATGGCCGATTACCAGGTGCTGACTTTTCTCTTCCTGGTACCCATGCAGCTTGCTGGTCATGAATTTCTTTAGGTCTTCTTTATCATGGAAGTATCTTATTTCTCCATCAAGTTTGGAAGACAATTTTGCAGCATACAGCAATCTAGGTTGGAAGTTGTTTTCTTTTTAGCTTGAAGCACTTTGTTACAAGTTCTCTTTGCCTTTAAGGTTTGTGTTGAGATGTCTATTTTAACTCTAATAGGTTTTCCTTTATAGGTGATTTGTTGCTTTTCAAGATTCTATTGTTGTGTTGGATTTCTAATATTATTATTATATGGCATGGAGTGGTACTTTTTTTCCTGTCATGGATATTCAAGATTCTGTCACCTCACTTATCTGTATGCTAAATTATTTTTCTATGTCTGGAAAGTTTTCTAGTGTTATTATATAAAAAGGATTTTTATACCTTTTATGCTGTCTAGCTGTGATTCTGATGTGCTTTCCTTTACAGGTGGTTTGTTTCTTTTCCTTAACAGATTTTAAGATTCTATTCTTATATTGAATTTCTGGAAACCATATTCACACTTAGATAAAAACAAAACCAAACAATGAAGGAGAAAAAACCAAGAACAAAGCCACAACAACAAGACAAACACAAATGAGAGAGAGAGAGAGAGAGAGAGAGACAGAGACAGAGACAGAGAGATAGAGAGACAGAGAGACAGAGAGAAAAAAGAAAGAGAAAAAAAGTCCACTTCCATGTTTGTCTTTGCTGTCACTAGTAGAAAATGTGTGGACACAGAATCCACATTTGTGTTGATTTAAACCAGCAGTAGCTTTATGGTAGGTCAGTGGATCATCTCAGGGAACCTGTGACTTTTTTTCCCTTGAAGTTCACTCTGTATTCTGGCCATGGAGGCTAAAACCAGACTCATTCACCCTGAAGCAGTCAGCAAACGTTCCCAGTCCTAAACCCAGCTGGAATTCAATAAATGGACCCAGCAATTGCTTTGAGTTTTGAGCTCAGCCAGCCTCTCTCCAAGATGGCGCTTGGCCAATTGCTCTCACCCATGGGAAGACTGAGCCCTCAGCACTCACCCCCAGTTATTGCAGTCCTTCCTGTATACTACTCCTCTGCTGCATTTCTCTTTGGAGGCCTCTATTGTCACCAGCAGTCACCATGTGTCTGCAGGTTTGAACTGCTCCTCTCGCACAATGAGTCCCCACTTAGGGAGAAAGCTTCACCAGCTACCTCCTTCATCTTCATGAAAGCTTCTCTCTTCTTTCTCTCTGTGGGCTTTGATTCTTGCTTCAGATCCTTCCTGAGTCCACAGAACCCACTTCCCTCTTTCTTATCTTCCTGGTGTTGCTATATTCTAATGTCTGCCTGGCAACTCTCAGAGAGGCTCTTTTTCTGCTGCTTGCCACTCTGCCATCTTGGTGCTTGTCTCCTGTGTGTTGATCTCATCCTGAATCAGTTGTCTTTTGGCTGTCATCTCTGCTTAGCATCTTCTGTGGGGGCAGAGCAGGGCCTGTCTCTTCACTTGCAGGGCACATGAGGCTCTAGAGTGTCAGCAGTGAGAGTGGGGTTGGGCCTGTCTCCTCACCCACAGGACACACCAGGCTCCAGTGTTGCTGGAAGGGGGACAAGGGACCAATATTTTACAATCAGGAGAATTAAAGAGAACTGAAAAGACTTGTGTGTAAATAGTCATCACAGTTTTATATGTAATTGCCAAAACCTGGAAACAATGCAGATATCCATCAACAGGTAAATGGATAAATAAATTGTGATATAATAAAGCAATAATAGTAAACAATAAAAATAAGTGAATTATATAAACAGTATACATGAATGCTAAGCTCAGTGTCCTGAATAGAGAAGCCATAAAGCAAAAGCTTCTCATGTATGATTGCATTCATGTAATAGTCTATAAAATGTAGACTACAGTGGTAGAAAGCAAGTCAGTGCTTAGGGATAGAATAAAGGGAGGGGTGGATTGCAAAGGGCTGTAAAAAGACTTTCAGAACAAAAGAAATGTTTTGTATCTTAATTATGCTGATTGTCTATGAATGCACACATACATCAAAACTCATGAAATTAAACAAATACATATACTTTATTTTATTCAGTGTATGCCTCAATAAAGTAGAAAACTAAAATGTTCACAGTATTTATACATGAATTGAGGTATCCAGATTTTTCTCAAAAATCAAAATGTTTGATATTATTTGGTTTATATTTTCACATGCCAAAAATCGCAGAAAACATATAGCATCTGCCCTTCAGAAAGGACTCATCCAGCCATTCAAGGACCATGGTGGGAGAGAACCAGGCCTCACTGGGAGGTGGTCCCCAACTGGAAACCACATCATTTTCATTGTTTTGTTGGGTTGGGTTTTATTCTCTTTTGTTATGTTTGATTATGTTAAATCTGATGGTATGAGCAGATATTTAAAAGATAGCAAGACATATTATAGTAGCCATTTTGGATTTACTATTGGCTTGTTTTACAGTTCTTTATTGCATTCATTGTTTTGTTTTATTGTTTCTAATCTATTCTGTTCTGTCTGATTTTTGCTATGTCTGAAGGTATCTGCAGCTACTTGAAGACAACAAAAGGCATTATAGTAACTATTGTTGGTTTCATAAGGTTTTGAAGTCCTGTATCACTTATACTGTTTTACTTTGATTGGTTTTATTCTGTTTCATTTTCCTTGGTTTTATCCTCTTTAAGGAAAAAGAAAAAGAAAAAGAAAAAACACACCCTTTCCCACATGTCATAAGTCTTGTATTTCCTACTCTTTACCAGTTCTCATTACATCTTCATTGTCATATATTTCCCAATTACTGAGAATCTAACACACACAGACTTTATTCTACATATTAGAAGTACAGCAGTGACTAAATAGGCAAAAATGCCTGTGAACAAAATTTTGTGCAGTTTTCGTTTTAATAAACTTGTAGGAAGACAGGCAAAGATTCAACAAGTTAAGTAGTAAAATAGGTAATATATTAGATAGAGATGAGTGTTAAGCACAGAATATCAGGAGGACGAATAAAGTTCCACTGCTAAAATATTATCTATGGGACCAAGGAAGTCCACACTGAGGTGTGAGTTTTGAGGAGAAACCTGAAGAGGTTGAGGGAGTAAGCTCTGTACATATGCCAGGGGTTGACCTTCTAGCCAGAGACACCAGACAGAGACACAGGAGAAGTTTCCACCCTTTGTGTTCCGTCAGCAGCCAGAAGTCTCACAGAGTCTGGAGCACAGCAAGAGATTAGATCAGAGATATATTTTCAGGGATTTTCTGGTCATCTAGACTACTGAAAGGAGTTTGTCATTACTAGGTGAGATGAGAAGCCTTTGGGGGTTTTGTTCATTGTAATCATGCTAGAGTTACTGGTTTTCTTATAGTAGAGTTTAAAAGCAAAGAGAAAAACACTTTTGCAATCCCGTCATCATCCTGGCCCCTGAATACATCTAGTCTTGCAATTCCTGTCATAATTTATATGTATATCATGGTAGAGAAGAAAATATTGGACTTTGTCTGACCTGCTGGGCAAAGTCAATCATGCTACCTAACTTTCAGGAATATTTCTCTCTATATATTTTTTTCAGTTTTATTTATTTATTTATTTAACAGAAAAAAGACATAGAAGAGAAAAACAAAAAGCAAAAAAGACAAACAAACAACAACAACAAATACAGTAAAATAACAGCATAGGTTTACAAAACAAGATGATAGGAATTTGACAGTGCTTGTAAGATTGCATATTATTACCTTCAAAAGGGTTGTTTAGGTTAACAGATATAGACATGTAAAATTGATCTAATCATATGAGTATTAACTGTTCTTTTTCAATAACTAATACATTTAGTAGTATAGTCATTTTAGCTATCTTATGTACACATATTTAAAAATTTGTGTCTTTTTCCTTTTCCCTTTCTTCTTTCCTCCTTTCCCCTATCCCAATTAGTTTTCCTCTTTGAGCAGTTTCTTACCCTTACACAATCTAATTGTAGATTTTTTATTGTATATACTTTTTCAGTTTCTTACACTAGGAAGATTGCACAGTATTTACACATATGAGTCTCACTTATGAGTATGGTCTCAAGTCGTGCCCATTTACTTATAAAAGCCTCCATGCAATCTTTCTTGATAACTGAGTAGTACTCCATTGTATAAAAATGCCACATCTTTTTTATACATTCCTTGCTTGATGGGCACTTGTGTTGTTTCCAAGATTTGGCTATTACAAATTGGGTTGCTATAAACATGGGTGCACAAATATCACTGTGGTATGATGTTTTCAGTTCTTCTGGGAAAATGTCCAGAAGTGTGATAGCTGGGTCAAATGCGATCTCTAATCCTAGCTTCTTGAGGAGTCTCCACACTGGTTTCCACAGTGGTTACACCAGCCTACACTCTCATCAACAGTGGAGAAGAGTTCCTTTTTCCACACAGCCCTTCCAGCATTTGATATTGGTTGATTTCTTGATCTTAGCCATTCTTTCTGAGATGGAATCTCAGTGTTGTTTTAATTTGCATTTCCCAAATGACCATTGATGATGAACATTTTTTCATGTATTTATTTGCCATTTGTATTTCTTTCTCTGAGAAGTGTGTATTCACTTCAGATGCCCATTTTTGTATTGGGTCCTTGAACTTTAGGGACCTGATTTTTAAAAAAATTTTATATGTTTTAGATACAAGTTCTTTGTCTGAGGGAAATTTGGCTAAAATATTTTTCCAACTGGTGGGTTTTCTTTTCACTCTGTTGGAGATTTCTTTTGACATGCAAAAACTTTTTAATAAGATGAGATCCCAGTTGTTGATTCTGGGAAGTGTTTCCCGTGCAGTTTGATTTTTGTTCATGAACTGTCTGCCTACTCCTATATCATCAAGATTTTTAGCTACTTTGTCTTCCAGCAGACTTAGTGTCTCTGTTTTAATATTCAGATCTTTGAACCATTTTGGATTTATTTTAGTGCATGGTGATAGACATAGATCTAGTTTTAGTTTATAGCATATGGAAAGCCAGTTTTTTCAGCACCACTTATTAAAGAGGCCATCTTTCCTTCAGTGAACACAGTTGGCTCCTTTGTCAAAGATGAGGTGGCTAAGTGTGTTTGTAGTTGTGCATGTATCTTCTAATCTATTCCATTGATCCTCAGGTTTGTTTTTATTCCAGTACCATGCTGATTTTATCACAGTAGCTTTGCAATATAGTTTCAAGTCGGGAATTGTGATACCTCATGCCTTACCTTTGATGCCCAGAACTGCCTTTGCTATTCTAGATCTCTTTTGGTTCCAGATGAATTTTAGGGATGATTTCTCTAGCTCTGTGAGGTGCACAAGTGGTATTTTGATTGAGATTGCATTAAATCTGTGTAACAACTTTGGGAGAATGGCCATTTTCACACAATGTTTGTTCTTCCTGTCATTGGACAGGGAATATCTTTCCATTTTCCGAAAGCCTCTCTGATTTCCTTTTTCAGAGTAATATAATTTTCACTGAATAGATCTTTTACTTCCTTTGTTAGATTGATTCCTAAGTATTTCATTTGTTTGGATGCTATAGTGAAGGGTGTGGTTTCCTTTATTTCTCCCTGAGTGAGTTTGTTGTAGTGTACAAGAATGCTATTGATTTTTGAGTGTTGACCTTGTATCCAGAAACATTACTGAATTTGGTTATTACGTCTAGAAGTCTTTCAATGGATTTTTGGGGTCTTCTATGTAGAAGAGTGTCATATCATCTACAAAAGATAATTTAACTTCTTCCTTTCCTGTCCTTATTCCTTTTATTTCTCTCTCTTGTCTAATTGCCTTGGCCAATGTTTCTAGAACTATATTGAATAGGACTAATGATAATGGACATGCTTGTCTTGTTTCTTATTTTAGGTTGAAAACTTTCAGTTTTTGTCCATTTAATAAGATGTTAACTGTTGTTTTATGATCTATGGCTTTTATCAGGTTGAGGTAGAGATCATCTATTCTGATTTTCTACCGGGTTTTTATCATGAATGAGTATTGGATTTTGTTGAAAGCTTTTTCTGCATCTATTGAGATGATCATGTGACTCTTGTCCTTGGCCCTGCTGATATGGTGTATTACACTTATTGATTTGCATATGTCGAACCATCCCTGCATTCCTGGGATGAATTCCACTTGTTCATGGTTATAATCTTCCTGATTACTCACTGTGTTCTATTTGCCAGTATTTTATTGAGGATTTTTACATCTATGTTCATTAAGGAGATTGGCCTATAGTTCTCTTTTTTGGTTGGGTCTTTCTCTGGTTTTGGTATTAGGGTAATACTTACTTCCAGAAATGAGTTAGGGAGACTTACTTCCTTTTCAACTTCATTGAAGAGTTTGAGGAGTGTTGGCATTAAGTCTTCCCTAAATTTCTTATAGAATTCAGCAGTGAATCCATCAGGACCTGGGCTTTACTTTGTTGGTAAGGTTCTAATCACATTTTTTATTTCATTAGCTGAAATTGTGCTATTCAGCAGTTTTACATCTTCTTGATTCAGCTTTGGTAATTCATAGGTTTCTAGGAATCTGTCCATTTCTTCTATGTTGTCAAACCTATGACAGTAAAGATTTTTGAAGTAGGTATTGATGATCTTCTGTATTTCCACAGGATTTGTAGTGATTTCACCCTTTTCATTTCTTATTGCATGGATTTGAGTTTTTTCTTTCCCCTTTTTGATAAGGTTGGCTATGAGTTTATTGATTTGATTTATTCTTTCAAAGAACCAACCGTTTGAGTCATTAATTCTTTCTATTATTTTCTTAGTTTTAATTGCATTAATTTCTGCTCTGATCTTTATAATTTCCTCCCTTCTTTGGGCTTTGGGCTTCACTTGATCTTCTTTTTCTAGAAGTTTGAGGTGCAGCATTAAGTTGTTTATGTATGTTCTTTCCATTTTTCTGATGTGGGAGTTTAGTGCTATAAATTTCCCTCTGAGGGCTGCTTTATTGTATTCCACAGGTTCCAGTAATTTTTATTTGCATTTTCATTTGATTGTAGATATTGTTTAATTTCTTGTTTAGTTTCTTCTGTGACCCATTGATTGTTTAGGAGAGTGTTATTTAATTTCCATGTGTTTATGGGGTTCTTGAGGAATTTTTTGTCATTAATTTCCAACTTATTGCACTATGGTCAAATAATATGCATGGGATTATTGGAATTCCTTTTCATTTACTTAAGCATGTTCTGTGGGCTAATATATTATCTATTTTAGAGGATAACCCATGTGCAGTTGAGAAGAAGGTGTATTTTGATATTGTTGGGTGGAATACTTGATATACATCTACTAGGTCCATTTGTTCACAAGTTTGATTCAGTTCTGTTATTTCTTTGATGACTTTTTGTTTGGTTGATCCGTGTCTCTGTGACAGTGGGGTGTTAAGTTCCCCCCATTATAACTGTATTATTGGTTATTTGATTTTTCATGTCTATTAAGATTTGTCTTACATAGTTGGGTGCTCTCATATTTGGTGCATATATATTAATGATTGTAATCTCTTCCTCTTCAAGTTTTCCCCTAACAAGTATGCAGTGGCCTTCTTTATCTCTTTTGACCATTCTTGGTTTGAAGTTCACATTGTCTGCAAACAAAATAGCTACCCCTGCTTTTTTCTGGGTTCCTGTTGCATGGAGTATTGTTTTCTACCCTTTGATGTTTAGTCTGTGAATTTCCTTTTGAGTAAAATGTGTTTCTTGTATACAGCATATGGTTGCATTTTGTTTTTTAAGCCCACTCTGCCAGTCTGTTTCTTTTTGTTGGTGAGTTGAGACCATTTACATTGATTGATATAACTGATATGTACTGACTCATCCCTGTGATGTTATCTTTCTGTTGCTGGTTTAATTTTTTTCTGTTTAATATTTTGCCCTGTTTAGTGGTTTACTTTTGCTGTCATTCTTAGGATTGTAG
Organism: Dasyprocta punctata; assembly: GCA_004363535.1. NCBI lineage: Eukaryota > Metazoa > Chordata > Mammalia > Rodentia > Dasyproctidae > Dasyprocta > Dasyprocta punctata. The sequence continues at coordinate 36,421 of RJWM01005895.1, read as the reverse complement.
TTATGTTTGTTTCTTTCTAGAAGGTCTTTCAGTACTCTTTATAGTGTTGATATTGTGGCCATGAATTTCTTCAGTTGTTCTTTGTCTTGAAAGTATCTTATTTCTCCATCAATTTTTAAAGTTAGTTTTGCAGGATACATCAATCTGGGTTAAAAGTTGTTTTCTTTCAGGATTTGAAATACTTCACTTGAAGCTCTTCCTGACTTGAAGGTTTGTGTTGAGAAGTCTGCCATAATTCTGATAAGCTTTCCTTTGTAGGTGATCTGTTTGTTTTCTCTGACAGTTTTTAGTATTCTGTTGTTGTGCTGAATTTCTGATATTGTAATTATTATATGTTGGGGTAAAGATTTATTTTGGTTATCATTAATTGGGTTTCTGCAAGCCTCACTTGTTTGAATATCAGATTCTTTTCCCATGTTTGGAAAAATTTCTGCTATTATTTCTGCAAATAGTCATTGCAGGTCATTAGTATTGACCCCTGCTTTTTCGTTGACACCTATCAATCTTACATTGTTTCTCTTTGCATCATCTTGCAGCTGTTGAATTGTTGTTTCCTGGTTCCTTGTTATTTTAAAGAGATCTTTTGTTTCATGATCATAAGCTTCCATGCTGTCTTCAAGGTCTGAGAGTCTATCTTCAGTTTCATTCAAGAGGTTTTGCCAACTTTTAACACAATTTTTGATTTCCTGTATTTCCCTTTGAATCCATTTCATGCATTGTAATTGTGTCTTATTTTGTTCATTCAAAGTTTCCATCATTTTCTTATGTTCTTCTATTTTTTATCTAGATCTTCTTTAATACACACAGCATTTTTCATAATGTTTGCATTTCATTTTTTAGCTGAGAGATTATTTCTGATCTGATTTCCTCTATAGCTTCATGGAGTTATTTCTTTACTTCATTTGCTATCATTTCAGAAAGTTCAGTTGTGTGATTCCCAGTGTCTTCTATTTCAGTGTCTCTTGGGTGTCTTCTCAGTGGGTTGGGGCACCGAGACTGCATCTTGCTCTTTCATTTTTTCATTTTCCTCTGGGACCTGTGTGGCTGGCCAGGCAACCTCCCAATGGATTGCACTGGAACACTGCACTGGTTTGAGCTTCAATACTCCAAAATCTCTGTGACTAGCTTGGGAGCCCCCCTCAAACTATGGCACTGGATCCTTGTGCTCTGTGGCCTGTAAGGCTGGCCATGTGTTTCCCTGATATACTTTGTTGGGTTGCTCTGGGATGCTGGACTGAGCAAAGCTTGCATCTTCCCTGTACCTAGCAGTGGGACACCCCTGGAGCTTGTAACTGGGGCCTAAAACCTGGCTGTGCAGAGTTCAGAACCTCTGCAAAGGAGGTGGCTAGCAGCGATGCACCCCTACGGTGTGGTGCTGTGACCTTGTGCCTACCTGGGTGGAGTTCAGAATCTACAGGACCCAGGCGGCTAGGCAGAGGGCACCCCAGAGTGTGGCACCACCAGAACCTTGTGTCTGGCTGTGAGGATTTCAGAGCCTCTGGAGTGTAAGACCAGCTAGAGCGTGCCCGCGGCATATGGTGATGGGGTCTTACTCCTGGCTGAGTGAAGTTCATAATATCCAGCACCTGCTGTGTGGCTGTACTCCTGAACTATGGAGCTGGGGCCTTGTGCTCTGATGGGCAGAGTTCAAATTCTTCAAGACCCTTTGGCTATGCTGGCCGCTCCCTGATGAGTGTCTCTGGGGCTCTGAGGTGGGCTGGGCTTGGTATCTCTGTGTCCTGTCAGGCAGGCTGCGTGTTGCCCTGATGGATTGCACTGGGACAGTAAGCTGGGCAGAGCTCAGGTCCTCTGTGCAGCTAGCGAGAACTCACTCTTGGAGTGTGGTGCTGGGACCCTCTGCCTGGCTAAGTGGAATTCAGAATCTTTGGGACCCAGGCAGCAAGGCAGAACACGTCCCAGAGTATGTCACCAGCAGGGCTTTGCATCTGACTGCGAGGAGTTCAGAGCCTCTGGAGTGCGGGGCTAGCCAGAGCGTGTCCCCGGTGTATGGTGTCCTATTTATTTATTTATTTTGAGATAGAGTCTTGCTATGCAGTTCAGGCTGGCCTTGAACTCACTTTCCAGTGCAAGCTGGTCTTAAACTTGCAATGATCCTCCTGCCTTAGTCTCCTGAGTGCTGGGATAACAGGCATGCACCACAACACCCAGTTGAGAAATAGTTCATCTATGGTGGTCTCCTTTCTTTAACTTTTCAGAATGCGATCACATGACTCTAGTCCCTCACTCCATTCACCACACCCCCCCTTCCTCTCCTTGATGTTGCCTAGCCCTATCATCATTTAGGGTGTCCCTTGCCACTTGAGAGGCCTGATCCAGAAACATTCTAGGGCAGTGATGGTGAACCTATGGCATACGTGCTGTTTGTATCCCTGAAAGCTCTAAAACGTTTTCCACATTGCTGTCCTAGGTCCTTTACCTGAGCTACTTCAGGACCTGTATCATTGATATTAAGATATAAAATCTCTTGAAAAGGAATTTGGACTACTCTAAAATTTACTCCACAGCCACACCTGACAAGTAAACTCTGTAAATGGGTCCCATGTAGGAAATGAGGTGTGACAATTAAAGAAAGCACATCAGTTCTAAACCCAAAGCAAACTTCTGAAGGTATTTCACCAATTAGAAAAAAGCTCATACTCATGAGGTTAGGGACAATGGACTGAGGCTGAAGCATTATATTTTTTATAAGGAAAGAAATTTGACCAAAAGCAATCTGGTGAAATCTAATTTGAATGAAGGCAAATTATATCAAGGTGGGTCTATCAACATAAATTTGTTTCTAAATTAATACCTCTTGTAAAAAACAACAACGAGAATTTAGTTGATAGAATCAGGTTATACAGAAATCCATATATCTGTGTTAAAGAACTCTCAGGAGCTTGTGGTTATTTCAAAATATTTGAACCCTGAGAGTGTGTCAAAAAGGCTAATGTAATACAGCTAGAAGGTGGAATAGATGCATTTCTTCCAGCTCCTCCCTCTAGAACTAGCTAAATCCCCTGGACATTACATGTAGAACAAATAGAAGAATATTCTGAAAGGTAAAAATAAATGTGCAGACCAGTCAGGGTTTTTAGACTCTTAAAAACAACATGGCATTGAGTTCTCCAGAAGTTTTTTTCTTTGCTTATACATTCTGCACTCGGTGCTGAAGAAGACTATAGGACAGAACCCTAGTGGGCACCAACACCAAACAAACAAACCAGAAGAAGAAACCTGAGAAAGTGTTAGGTTAGTAAGACAGAACAATTTTGAAAATATCCTCCTGACTCCAGCCAAGTGCCATATGGAAAATTTGAGTGCCGTATCCGGAGCAGCTGAAGCTGGAGATCATTCCCCTGATCTGTCGGAAACGAGGCTGGGCCAGAAAACAAAGAGGTCCCGAGGCGAGCCACATAACAAGCTGGTCCAGTCCCAAGAACATCAAGCTCTCAGGTGGCCTTGCATGCAGATTGCTAGGCAACGGGGTGTCATGTGACACTAACTTGCCGAATGTATAAATAAACACATTGCATTGGTTGAGGGGCTCCTTTTCTCCCATCAGGAGAGAGGGCCTCACCAGATCCCAGCGTTCTGTCTCTTCTCTTTATTTCTTCACCCTCATGCTGCCCTCCATGGTCCTCCTCTTAAGAAATTTGAGAGCCACATGGGCTCCACAGTGCTGCTCCAAACTGTTGGCAAAGGCTTGGTGGGGGCCTTGACTGCCATGCTCACAGAGTAACAGTAAGGAACCATCCTCTCCTGATGAAGGGGTGGGCTAACTGGAAATCTTTATCTCTGCCCTTGCTGGCAGTAACCAGACAGTTCTGCCTCTTCTGCTGGTAAGGTTTCAGAGGAAGCTTGCTGACAAACAAGAATTAAATAAGATCCACAACCTTATAATATCCAAAAGTACAGAATATAAAAATTACTCATGATACAAAAGCCAGGAAAATCTCAATTTAAATAAGGAAAAACAATAAGCAGATGTTGTCTTGGTCTGTTCTTGGCTGCCATAACAGAAGACCACTGACTGAGTAATCTGATGAATGGAAATTTACTGGCTCATAGTTCGGAAGGTTAGAAGTCAAGTAGAAGGGCCAGATTCCAGTGAGGTTCTTCTTGCTGCCTCCCCCATGGTAGAAAGGCAAAGGAACAGCCAGGCATGGCGGTGCATGGCTGTAACCTCAGCACTTGAGAGGCTGAGGCAGGAGGATCACCATGAGGTCAAGGCCAGCCTGCGCTACATAGTGAGACCCTGTCTCAACAACAACAACAACAACAACAACAAAGGCAAAGACAAGGCTGATAAGAAAACACAACTGCTTGCATGAGGAGGCCAAATGTCTCCTTTATTTATTCTTTTTAAACAAAGAACTGACTCCTGAAATAATGGCATTAATCCATTCATAAAGGTACACTGAAAAAAAATAGATTGCTAAAATTAAATTACCAGTAGATGCATATTGTAGGGAGCCACTGAAGCTGGAAATTGATCACATGTGCAGGGTGGGAGGGAGGCCAGCTGGAGAACAAAGAGTGCCCAGGACAGGCCACATGAAGAAGCTGCTTCAGCCCAGAAAAACACCAAGACTCAAGACAATCCAAGTAATGGATTGCTAGGCAAAGGGGTACCACATGACTCTGTATTGCTAAATGTATAAATAAATGCCCCTGAAGTAAGGGGGCAGTTCCTATCCTTCCATTGGAGAGTAAGGGTTCAACCTGACCCCAGCTTTTGTCTCTTCTTTATTTTCTCATCCTCTTGTGATCCTTCACTCCAAGAACCTCAAGATCTATGTTGGTCATGGCACATAATAAAGTATCTAACACCTAGGTCACTGGAGTCCTGGAAGGAAAAGAAAGAAGAATGAAAATAAAAAGATATTCAAAGACTAGAAAATATTTCAATTTTGGAAGAGGTATAAACTTACAAGTTTAAGAAGTTACATAAGTTCCAAATAGTATTAAGTCCAAATAAATTCCCACTAAGACACATTATAATCAAACTCTTTTTTTTGCAAAAATCCAACTTTATTTAGATTCACAACTTTTCCCAGCTTCAGATTCAGAGCACATAGTGCTAAGATCATTCATACTAAATTCTGTATGTTTTCGGTTTACAATGCTGGCATAAGTGCATTCCAAAATTATCATCAGAACCTTATTTTTTGAGTATCAAAACTTTAACTACGATAGATGTGGTACTCCATCCCACTCTAGATTTCTACTCTCACAGTTTACCAAAAGATAATACACTTATCAGATGCATAGAGATTGTCAAAGTATTAGAGCTAAGGACAAAGATGATCAATTTCTGATGGTTTGATTTTTTGAAGCTACAATGATAAGAAAATCATACACCTCTAGGAAGAAATGTTTTTGAATTTCAAAGGCTAATGTTTCACTGTGACAGCAACAAGTGCTATGTAAATTTTTTAATGATGTGAGGGAAAAGTAGTGATCTCCCTAAAACCAATGCCAATGGTGTAGAAATTCTATAGAGAATGCTCTTTGTGAAAGGCAGTTTTGCTTTGTGGATAGATTAGTGCATTCCATCCTATGTGATAAAGGGGATGGTCCTGGTGGTTTTTGGTAAGGACTTCACACAAGCATCATTTTTTAGTATGTGTTGTGAAAGAGAAGTTATGATCAAAATTTCTGAGGAAAAAAAAAACATAAGAACTTATGTAGGAACTATTACATGGTAAGACTTACTCATGATGACAAATAAAAATTTGCCACAATTATAAGCTTGACTTTTCACACACACTTTGTAATATTTAGTTTGGAAATTATCTAAAAGAACAAATAAATGTTTGAAGGAAAATTAAACTGCAAAACACACAGCCAAAAGTTGCACTTTCACCCTTTGTCCTGCTTGGGATTGGGCACATGGCCTGTCTATCAGACATGTGTCCTGCCACTGCCTAAACAGTCATACAGAAAACTCATTTTTTTTCTATTAACAAAAGATGGACTATATATAAGAAAAAACATACATAAACTTTTCAGTGTGATGGAGCATGCCTGTCACCCAAGCTAATCAGGGTGCTAAGGCAGAAGAAACAGTTCACTGTCAACCTGGAGAACTAAGTGAATATGTCTCAAAATAAAAATAAAAAGGCAAACAATGTGGGTCATTGTCAAAACCTCTTCTAAGCATGTGAGAGATACTGAGTTCAATCCCAAGAACTGGAAAAAAACAGGTGGACAAATTTGTCTTGTGGCATCAATAGAATAATCTTTGTATCATTGAGTAACTTGAGGAAAATAAAAGTTCCTACACCATGCTGGGCACAGTAGCACAAAACTATAATCCCAACTCTGGGAAAGTGGAATAGGAGGATCAAAAGTTTGGGTTGGTTTGATCAATTTAGCAAGATCTTGTGTCAAAATTTTATGTACCTTGAAGCCGGGCCTGGTGGCTCACCTGTAATCCCAGCACTTGGCAGGCTGAGGCAAAAGGATCATTGTGAGTTCAAGACCACCCTGGGTTACAAAGTGAGTTCAAGGCTAGCCTGAACTGCATAGTGAGACCCTTTCTCAAAAAATAGGGCTGGGCATTTAGCTCAGTGGCTTAAGCACCTGCCTGACAGGCATGAGATTGTGAGTTCAATACAAAAAAAATTTGTTTTGAGTACCCCCAAAAATTATATACACCTTTATATATATGATTAAGACACAAATATATAAATCAACATATATTAATATATGAATATAGTAAATGTTATATATGATTACAGATGTAGATGAGTTGTAAAAGCACCCTGGGCTCAATCTCCAGTACAGGGGAGGAGGGGAATCCATGCACAGCTCATGTACTATTTCTTTTTTTTTTTTTTTTCGGCACTGGGAATTCAACTCACAACCTCGCGCCTGCCAGGGCAAGTGCTTAAGCCACTGAGCCAAACTCCCAGCCCTGGTTTTTTGAGGCAGGGTTGCACTATGTAGATCAGGTGGGCCTTGTGCTCGTGTTATAGCCCAAGCCGGCCTCGAACTCACAATGCTTCTTCTACCTCAGTCATGCACTATTTCTTAAATAATACTTAGCAAAAATTTTTATGTTTGTTTTCAAGAGCAAAATATCCATAATCCAGAGATGAACTTTAACAAAGAGCAACTGACAAGGACAATGTATATCTTTTACATCTCCTTTAAATGGACTGTCTTCTGGTGCATTTTACCCAAATTACATCATTCTCTTTACACTGTATTACTTACATTCATAGAATTTCATGGGATGAATTTTCAGTGACCTTGAAAAATATCTGTAGTAACTGCTGACTGATATTTTTGACATGCAGAGAATTTTATCCAGTGTTAATTTCTTCATGTGGGCCAAGTGAAGTCTTTTGAAAAAGTAACACATTTAAGGGATTTCTTTACATTCTTATTCATTTAAACATGTGAATACAAGCAAGATGAATAGGTTCCCCATACGCTAAATGATGCCAATTCTCTCCACTATGCATTCTCATGCATTTCAGAAAGGTGATACAATAATGAAAGTTTTGCCACCCTATATTTATCATTTCTTTTTATGTATTGAACACAAGTGGGATGTATTCAAAGAAGTAGAATGAGTTAAGACTTTTTTTTACACACATAAAGTCTTCTCCTCTGAATTTTTCATTTTTTGAAGGAAACTGGAACATCTGGAGGTTTTTCCTTGTGCTTACATGCATAGGATTTCTGAGTACTGTAATTTCCTGTCTTCAATACTTAGAGGAAAAAAGGAAGCTTTATCTGCATTGCTCATGCAGGTAAGGTTTGTACCCAGTATAAATCCTATTATACATTTGAAAAGTACTAGAAAAGCTGAAGAATATCACATTGTTTATAGATAAGGGGCTCTCCAATGCATACTGAAAGGGAACTGGAATGTATGAATAGTTTTCTCATACTGCTTAGCTGTATGTGGCTTCTCTTCAGTATGGAATCTTTCATGTACTTGAAGGGTATGGGAATGATGGAAGGCTTTGCTTCTTTACTTATATACATAGGAATTCTCTCTCATGAGTCATTTCATATCTGAGAAGATGATTGGAACATTTGAAGGCTTTCCCAAATTGCTTGCATTTATAAAGGGTGTCTCCAGTGTGAGATATAAAGGAAGTAGAATAAATAAATGTCTTCCCACAGTCATGACATTCCTAAGGATTCTCACCAGTATGAATTCTTTAATGTACTTTAAGGTATATAGGACATCTGAAGGTTTTCTTACATTATTTGCCTGCGTATGTTTTCTCTCTGCTGTGAGTCCTTTTATGTTTCTGGAAGGTTCTGAAGGCATTTTACATTCTTGGAGGTTTCTGGAAGGTTCTGAAGGCATTTTATGTTCTTGACATTCATAAGATGTCACTCCAGTATGAATTCTTCTGTGCACTTGAAGGGGAGTATAACATGTGAATATTTTCTCACATTCTGTGCACATGTAAGGCTTCTCACCAGTGTGAGTTCTTTCATGTATATGAAAGAGCACTTGAGGACCTGAAGGCCTTGCCACATTTTTTACATTTGTAAGGTTTCTCTCCACTGTGAATTCTGTTGTGTAGTTTAAGGGAAGTGCAATATGCAAATGTTTTTCCACATTCTTTGCACACAAAGGGCTTCTCTCCAGTGTGAATTCTCCCATGCATCTTAAGGGAAGTGCAATGTGAAAATGTTTTCCCACATTTCTTGCACACATATGGTTTCTCGCCAGTGTGCGTTCTTTCATGTACATGAAGAACACTACAGTGAATGAAGGCTTTCCCACATTGCTTACACACACAGGATTTCTCTCCAGTGTGAACTTTTTCACGTCTTTTTAGGAAACTGGAGTATCTGAAGGCTTTCCCACATTGCTTACATTCATGTGGTTTCACTCCAGTGCATGTTTTTTCAAGATTCTCAAAGCACTGGGGGAGGGGTAAAAGGTTCTTTTTGCCTGTATTTATATGACTTTTCTACCTGTTCTTGATTCTCATATGATTTGTTTCCATTGCAAGGTCTGAGGAGCACATTTTGGGGTGAATGACCAACAAGGACTTCCTTAAACACATGGCTTCCCCATGGAGATAGTCCAGGTTTTTTACCTAAAACTTTATCTGGAGACTGAAGATCTGGAGATCTGGAGATTTTTCTACACTGACTGCCTTCCTCTTTATATTCATGCTACACAATCTGACTTTGAAAGCATTTCCCCGGGTTTTTGTATGTATCTTCACTTGCTTGCTCTCACCATTTGTATCCTACAGAGATCAGGTTCCTGAAAGTTTCCTACATCATGGCTCTGCAGAGATCCATTTGGGAAGGATCCAGTAAAGCCCACTCCTCCTGGGTGAAGTTCACAGCCACATCTGCAAATGTCACTGACTCCATTTCTGGTGCAAGGTCTTTGGTGCTTCCCACAGCACACCAGGCCTATGCAAGTGACCCCTCAACAGGAACGAGGACACCTACATCCTCTCTCATGGAGTTAAGGGGACAGAAAATGGCGGCACAGGGTAAAGTCCTATAATCAAACTTCTAAAAATCAAGGCCAACCCAGGAAGAGAGAAGCCAGTTCACCCCTCCCATGAGTTGACAGGCGAGTGGGCTGAGAATCGAGAACCACCCCACCCCCACCCGCACCCTCATAATCAACTGGCTAGTTCAGAGGGCAGACTGAGTTGTATCAACTGAGGCACAAAAACAATGAAATGTTTGAATTGTTCAATTGTCTTTGCAGACCTAAGGCTGGTAGTCTGAGCATCTATTAGGAGGATAACAATATGCAATATAGCAAATATGGGAGATTTCCTTATGTCTTGTTTTGAAAATCCTATATTGTTCTCACTGTTTAGTTTTGTTATGATTTATTTCCTTGTTTTAGTTAATGTTCTGCTTTGATTGTTTTATTCTGTTTCGTTTTAGTTGATTTTACTATGTCTGATGGTCTGGACAACTATTGTGAAGATAACAAGAGATATTCTGGTAACCATTGTAGATTTCCTACTATTCTGTTTTTGAAGTTCTGTACCACTATCACTGTTTTGTTTTGATTGGTTTTATTCTGTTTTATTTTGTTAGGATTTATTCTCTTTAAAAAAATCAAGGCCAAGAAAAATCATCTTAAAAATAGTCAAGGAGAAGTGATGCATTACCAATAAGATTTCCCTGAAGCTTCAGCTTTCACATCAGAAATCATAGAGGTCAAATGGAAGTGGTTACAATTTTTTCAAATTTTGTTAAGAACTGTTAGCCCAGAATAAATATACTTCAGAAATGAAGACAAAATCAGGACATTTTCAAGACGAAGGAAAATAGAACTTGTCACTAGCAGACTTACTCTTTTAAAAAAAATGGCTACAATAAATTTTTGAGACATAAAGAAAGCGATAAAAGAAGAAATCTTAGAATTCCAAAAAAGAAGAAAAATTAGCAGAAAAAATGAAAATATGGGTAAATACAATAGACTTTCCTTCTTTTGAATTCCTAAATTATTCCTGGTAGTTGAAGCAAAATTTCTAACATCGTCTGTTATGATAAACTTATACATAGAAGATATTCTTAAGACAGTTAAAAATGGGAGAGGGTAAAAAACTTAAAAATAGCAAGGTTTTATACTTCCCACGAACAAGAAACATGTTGATGCCAGTAGACCATGACAATTTATATATGTATAATATAATAACTGGAGCAATCACTATAAAAAATATTTAACAGGCAACAAATACCAAAGATATGCTAAATAAATCAAAATGGAATTTTTAAATTTTTCATGTAGCACATAGAAGATAGGAAAAGGAAAATGGAGAACTGAAAAAAAAAAGAGAAAAATAATATATAAAAACTAAAATGGCAGACTTAACTCCTAACATATCAATATTTTTTAAATGAGTAGGAATGGGCTGGTTTCTAGTCCATATTCTTCAGTAGCCTATTATTTTGTATACTCTAAACCCTCATTTCCTAAAATGAAAGCTTGCATTCTCAGACTCACCCAGAATAGTTAAAATCACATTTTACTGTATGGTTTTTTATTCTTTTGGCTTATTACATGTTTGAAAATGTTCTTCAAAACCACAGACCCTGAAATGAAACAATTAGTCATATATGCTTTCAAATTAGCTGAAGCTATCATATGATATTCAGTACTTCCTCTAAACCTAGATGTTTCAAATATTTCAGAATTAAACTAAGCTGTTTTTCTGCCTCACTGTGTTCTTCCTCACTGTGCATGATGAAAATGTTATAATATTACCACGAAGGGATTCTCTAGCTGGCTGTATATACTAGTCTATGTTGTGGTTACAAATGGAAGGAAATAGCTGATGAAAGTCCCTCTGTGGTTCAAAATCATCTCTCCTCTCCTGTAGTCGCTGAGATTAGTGAGCTAATTCTTGAAGTTCTACTCTTTTTCCTCTTTCTTTCTTTCTTTCTTTCTTTCTTTCTTTCTTTTTTTTGAAATGCAGTTGCACTGTGTTGCTCAGGTTGGTCTTGAAGTCTTGGGCTCAAATGATCCTCCTGCCTCAGCTTCCTCTGCTAGAACTACAGGCCTGCACCTCTGTGCCTGGTTCTGGGCTCTGAATTCTTTTACATTAAAGGAGATTGTGTCTATCTTGTATATTAAATAAACATGAATGTGCATGGAATAGATCAAGGTGAATAGTAGGTACTTACCACAATCAGTCCTCTGTATCTGTGGGTCCCATATCCACACATTCAATCAATAGTGGATTGAAACATGTTTTTATAAATTGTGGCTATACTGAACCTGTACAAACCTTTTCTTCTTGTCATTAGTCCCTACTCAATACAGCGTAACAACTATTTACACAGCATCCTATTATATTTGATATTATTTGTTGTAGTTTAGAACTAGATATCTCTACAAACCCTCATAAGGTGGGGTCATGTAGCCATAAGTGGGGCTTTCGATGGGAGATTGAATCATGATGGTGTAAGGCTTATTAGTGAATTAGTCCACCAATGAGTTTATGGTTAGATGTACTGTTGGGAGGTGAGCCTGGTGGAAGAGGGGAGTCACTGAGAGTGAGACCCATAGGGTGTATCTCCCATCTTCTTCACTTGATCTCTCTGTGCCTAACATAACATGAGCACTTCCCTTCTGCTGTGACACCTGTCTTGGACCCAGTCAACTATGGACTGAAACCTCTACAAACTGGGAACCAAAATAAACCATGGTATCAGGTATTGTGTCCCAGCAATAAGAAAGTAACTAAAACAGATATTGGTGCCAGAAAAATGAGGTCATTGATGTGATGCCACCTGACTGTGTGGTTCAGAATCCTTTGAAACTGTTCCACAGGAGTAGTTTGTCAAGATTTGTAGATGCCAGCCAAAGCCCTAGAATACTGTAAAGCAAGCTTAATGGAAGATTGTGGTTCAATTTTACACTGGGATATTGACAGTAATGCAGTCAGTAAAGACCAGGTTCAAGAGGTTTCAGTTGGGAAGAAGGACTCCATTGGCAATGGGATCCAGGCCATGTGTGTTGTGCTCTGGCAGAAAATCTTCTTGCATTTTGCTCCTGTCCAGGGATTTTGTGGGAGCCTGAGGTTATAGGAGGTGGATTAATGAATCTTGTGGAGGGAAATTTAAGGCAGCCAAACGTTCAGGCTGTGGTTTGGGTACCTTTGGAAGCTTTTAGCTATTCTCCACCTGAGAATTAAGAACAAACTGAATAATTTTTAAAGTTTTCAGTTTGGCCAGAAAGGAAGCTCCAATAAAGTTGGCACCTGCAAAGATGGAGCAGAGGAGAACTTGGTTGTAAAAAGGCTAGCATTAGAAAGAAACCAAATAGTTTGGAACAGAACAATAGGAAAAATGGATTGAGAGCATGCAAGGAACCACTACAGTCCCATCTTTGAAGACTCAAAATTTCAAAAGTGAAACACTGTGCTTTGAGAAGAGAACCTGCAGAGACTGTTGAAAAAGTGCTGCCTAAGGAGTTGATCTCCAGGATTCAGTATACCTTGCCCAGCCAGCCAGGCAGTTGGATGTCTCTACAACCATGAACAAGATGCAAAAAGGCTTGGCTACTTTTCTAGCTGGCAGCAGACCCTGGTGCCATCTGTGCAGTGCTGGTTTTATACACATGCAGAATGCAAGAGTTGTAGGATCAAGGACACTTCTACCCAGATTGTGGAAGGAGCCCTGGAAGGCCAAGCAGCATGCTCCTGAGAGGACAGAGTGTGAAGTTGTGAAAGTGAAACCAGTACAGTAGAGATCCCAGGATGTTGGAAAGTCAGGAAGTTGGAAATTCTGAGGAAAACCACAAGGAATGAGTTGAGTAAAGCCAACATCAGCAGAATGCCAGTATAGATTCAAGCTCTTGCCTCATAAGTGCTTTGTAATACTGATGTCTTCACCTGTGAATATCATCCTGGGTCCACTGATGGGTAATTTTGATTTTTTTCCCTCAGAAAGTTCTTAGATGCACATGCAGAGTGCAGTAGATAAATTAAGTTGAAGGCCACTGTCTCCCCAATCTTAAAAATTGACTACCTGTTCTGTTTCTCATAAAGAATTCTGAGCAGCCTCATTGGCCAACATGTTATTAGAGTTTCACAGTAATAATAATATTAAGATAGTTCAACAGAAAGTTGTCAAAATAGAAAGATGAATATAAATCCTCTTTTGTTAACAGTTTGCATAGAGCAATTGCAGCCCATAAATTAAGTACCGCTTACAAGGTGGCTCAAAATAATCTGGTCCAAGGGAATTAAATGTCCAGAATCAGTTTACTTTGCCCTTCAGTATGAAAAGTCAAAGATATTGTAATTTAAAACATTTTTTTACCTATTAGTCTGGTTATTAATTTGTATATATGATAATTAACTTTATAAGGACTTATAAACAAATGAATCTAATGGTGACAAAATAAAAAGAGGATACAGGGAAGGGAAAAAAGGATTGAGATCTGTTATGTACATGTACCAATTCTCTGGAATGAATGTAATCACTATTACTGCAAACATATATTAATAAAAGTTTTTTTTAAAAAACTGTACCCTCCTCCATTTCTTATCTTGTTCAACTTGGAGAGAGGGATTCTCCATCTCAGGTAATGCTATGATTGTTTTAGCAGCTATGGTTTAAGCTCTTTCTTAACAGAGTTAGTGTAGCTCTTAAAAAGTGGTATTATTTAAGGTTATAACTTTCATGAACCACTCTTGAAAAAAGTTCAAAAAATAGGACATATAAGCATATCAGAGAACAGGCTCCACAGCTCCCAAATTTAGAAAACCACTCCATCCCCCAGTTCCTAGGGCAGTTAGCTCAGAACAAAATTATATTCCCAGAACTCAGTGCTTAGTAGAAACTCTAAACCAAATGGTTGTCAAAGACCACAGCAAAGACTTAGTGATTCTCAGGAGGAGGGCTGGGCATTTAATTTAAAGGCAGAGCACTTGTCTTGGAAGCACCAGACCCTGTGCTCAACCCCAGCACTGAAAAAGGAATTTTTTCCTATTGGGCAAAGGAGATTCCTTCTTGATTTGATCTATGTCAATCTGACAGTTTATGCCAATTGTGCAGAGGCATAACCTATCAACTCAAAATTGGGAAAAACTTCTTGTTCAGAGGTTTTTAACCTTCTATTTTCCAGACTGAGAGAAAAATTCACTTCTATACACTGCCTCCTCTCTTAGAAGAGCATGTAAGCTATTTCTGCATTGAGTGAAGTCTAGAGATTTGTCCTATTAGCATCTCCAGTCTCATTTGAGGTATGTTTCTTTCTTTCTTATTTGGTATATTTGAAACATCCTAAATTGTTATTTCCCCTTTCAAATCCTGTGTTTCTAATGTTTTGAAAACAAAGGGGGAAACCCAGAGTAAAACAAATGAGAAAAATAAAAAATAGATCATAGGAAGTCAGGAAATCATTCTCAAAGGAGAAGAGAATCAAGAGATGGAGTGAGGAGAGGGAAAGAAGGGATAAGGAACGACGAAAAGGAATTTGGGGTGGGCTGATTGGGGAGAGCCAGACACTAGCCCTCTCCCGTGAGTCAGTGCCATTCGCAGATTCTGTGGGAGGAGAACAAGAAGTCAACAACAAGCTAAGACCTCCTGTGAGTTGGCGCCATGCGTGGGTTGACTTGGGAAGTATCAGAGCCAATGTCCCTCTTACCCCTGAAAGCAACTGGCTGATCTGGAAAAACACAGGCTGTGATGACAGCTAATGAGATAAAATGCAACTTAATGCTTATAGTGTTTAGTGTTTCACTGACTTTGCAGATCTAAAGCTGGTAGTCTGATCATCTATTCAGAGGGTAACAATACACAGTGTAGCATCTACGGCAGATCTCCTTCTGAAGGTGGTAGCCATTGTTAATTCCCTATTACCTTGTTTTGAAATTCTGTATCATTCTCATTGTTTCATTTGGTTGGGTTTTATTCTGTTTTATCTTGTTTGATTTTGTTGTATCTGATGGCAAGGGCAGCTATTTTGAAGATAACAAAATACATTATGGTAGCCATTTTGAATTTACTATTATTTTGTTTTGAAGTCTTATATTGCATTCATTGCTATGTTCTTACTGGTTCTATTCTGTTTCTGCTTTGTTTGGTTTTACTATGTCTGAAGTTATGGGCAGCTATTTTGAAGACAATGAGTCATTATGATAACCTTTGTTGATTTCCTATTATCTTGTTTTGAAATTTTGTGTCACTTACCCTGTGTTGTTTTGATTGGTTTTATTCTGTTTTATTTTGCTTGGTTTTATTCTCTCAAAAATAAATTTTTTTAAAAAAGGAATTTGGATATGTTACATTCATGTACCAAATCTACATGAAGACTATAAACATTTAATGAAAACATGTACAAAAATTTTTTAAAGGAAAGGGATCAAGGGATGGGGAGGGAATGGAGGGAAGAGAAAGGGGATTAAAAATAAGAATTAGGATGTGATACATACATGTATGAACTTACCATGAGTAATGTAAACATTGTATACTACACTCATATACTAATAAAGTAATTTTTAAAAAGAAAAAAGAAAGCATATTTTCAACAGAAACAAATTGTGACTCATAAAATGAACACATCTTAAAGGTTTCATTTAATAGCAATTAAATGCAGGAACAAGGCAACTGATTCAAAGAAGTCAAGGAGGCATAGAATTTTACAAAGTAAGGAATGTTGAGGAGAGTAATGTGAAATGTGCAAAACTGCTTTGGCATGGGATGGGGAAGTGGAAGAGTGTGGAGAGTGATGGCTGTTCTTCCACAGGAGGGTGTCATTTCCATGTTTATAGACAAGAATTGTCTTGATTACTATCAATCATTTTCAACTTACAGAGTTGTAAAATAGCTCTCGTAAAATCAGATGACCATGAAGGGTTGTACAAGTCTAGAGGTGACATGGTTTTGCACTGGCACACATATTTTCCCTTACTACTGCTCCAGGCTTGAGCTGAATGTATGCTCCATGAAGTTACATAACATTCACATTCTGTTGTGAACTGGTCTTCTTTACCTTCCATGGCAGAGGTCATTTCTAATAGCTCTTGTTTCCAGGTCACTAGTTCTCAGATCCTGGCCTTCTAATCCAGACCACATTGAGATCACACAAGAGGGAATGATTCCTAAATCTATGCACAAATTCTGTGAACTCGAGGTTAGCTCTTTCATTCCTTGGTCCTAGGTATTACTTGTTTTTGGGTGCTGGAGTCACCTTTTAGAGGTGATTTCTAGCAAAGAATTGGTGGAAACAAATGCAAATTGGCAAAGTTTTGTATTTATTAAAGGAGGGAAAAGTAGGCTCTGCAGAATGAGTTTGGACCAAGTAAAGGTACCAAAAACGGGGGAAAAATATACCCTATAGTGTAGGGTGGGCTATTGTGAAGAGACAGGATAGTAAACACTTCATGGCAATTGTCCTTTTTTATTTCCCACCACTGGTATTACATCCAGGTCATCCTATCAAAAGCTTGCTCGAGTTCGGGGGAGAAGTCCATGTGGAGTGCCTGGGAAGTGCTCTGTGCATGTGTCCTGGGATTTTGCAGGCAGCAGGTCATGCCTACTTTCCCAACCATGCCTTCCTGTGCAGAATAGAGTTGGAGATGCTCATTTAGTGTTCCCCACCAAGCTCTGGGACTCCTAACTGAAACCGGCTGTAGTCACATACACATGTGTACCTGCATGTACATCTGTCAGCTGAATTGTATTTTTAAAGCAGCAAAAACATGCTGTCTTAAAATTATGTCCAAAGATTTTTGCCCCTATAATTAGATCACAATTTTAGCTCCTCTAGCTAGTAAGCTCTCTAAGTCCCACTGGTATGTGCCAACAAACTCAGGAGGTCCGTATGAGCTAAGGACGAGCTGCAGTCTACCTGGAAAAGCCACCCCTGGGGAACAGTCCTTTTGCTGAGGACGGCAGGGGCAATGTCTTGTTTGTCCTCCAGTTTTCTCTTGGCAGTCCCAGGCATTTGCCATCCACCTTCAGAAACAGAGCCACTTTCCTGTGGATAAGCCTCTCTAGTGAGAAGTGAGTTCTTGCGGCCACATCACCCAAGGGGCTGAGCTTGGCT
The DNA here is from genome assembly GCA_004363535.1 of Dasyprocta punctata. Taxonomy (NCBI): domain Eukaryota; kingdom Metazoa; phylum Chordata; class Mammalia; order Rodentia; family Dasyproctidae; genus Dasyprocta; species Dasyprocta punctata. The sequence continues at coordinate 18,897 of RJWM01005895.1, read as the reverse complement.
TGGTTTCAACAATTCAAAGCTAACTGCACAGCTGTTCAGACTACACTAAACCATCAAGATCAAGAATCTTATGAACTGGAACTTTCGTCTAGGCATGTCGTTTGCTACCAAAATTAATTTCATCCAGCTGTTTCTTCAGATTCTCTGTAAATGACCCGAAGCCTGACTGGCCACTGGATTTAACTCAGCACCGTGCTGCAGACTGTGTTACTCCCCACAGGGCGGGGACAAGGGTGATGAGGTTTCTGTGACTAGATTGGCCTGTGGAGAAGGGTGGGTCTGCACCAGACTCCTCAGCTGGAATGGAGCTTTCTGGCAGGGAGCAGGAAGGGTGCCCTGGAGACAGACCAGAAGCATTAGGTCTAAAGGCCGTTCTTTCATATAGAAGGAAATATGAAAGTGGGGAAAAAACTACTTCTCCATACAAAATTATACCATCAGCTTAAACGACATCTATTTTATATATTACCAAGACAGAAAAGAGTTGCTCACTTAGCCATCCACAACATCAACTGTAGGATACATCCTAGCTACATGGAAGTTAAAAATGAGAAAAAGAAAAACGACAAGTCTTAGAATTGATGAAGTATAGCAGTACTGTAACATTAATAGTAACTAAAAGCTGAGAGTAGTGACTATATGCTAGGCACTGTTTAAACCTTTGCTTATCTTATTCAATCCTCATAAAAGCCTCGTGAATGGAGATTTATTAATACTATCCCTAAGTTTTACAGAAGGAAATAAAAGTAAAACAAGATTACTAACATGTGTATAGTCACATAGAAACAGCATTAGACAGTGGAGCCAGTCAGTCTGAGTCTGAAACCTTGCCTTATGTCATGGTAGCTCATTTGGAAGGTACTAATATACAAAGAGAAGTAGGGGAGGGGAGATCACTTGTCATCCTATCACTGAAAGACTACATCAAAAATTTGAACTTTTCCCACTAGCAATACAAATACAATTTTCTGTAAGACTTTTAATGATTGGTATTTTTCAAATGATAATTTTTAATAGGAAACAAACAGAACTAAAAATAAGTATTACCCTGAAATTCATGTCCAACATTCTAGAGTAGTTCGACTATAGGCCCTTTAAACTCCAAGGTTTTTATAGAGAATCCTAGCCAATATCCCTCTTGCTTTGCTTTTATTAGATTAATTCAGGCCTCCTCTGGTTTGCTCCATCTCCACATGATGCTAAAGCAGGATGTTTCTTGTGACCGTGCCAAGTGGCTCCCTTAGGCCCTTGATACTAACAAAATCCTGCTGAATTCTTGCAGAAAATGATCCCAGGCCTCTTGAGACACCACATGGCAAGCAGCTAGATATGAAAGTCAGAGTGAGATTTCTGGGCAGTCAGCAACCTCAGAGGACTAAGCTCTTCCCAGGCCCCAGAGCTCTGTCATTTGCCAGTAACTAGATGAAACAGAGGTCTCTGGGTTAGGACAATGGCAGTCAGCCTGCCCCAGTGGTGTCTGAAATGTGAGAATGCAAGTGGGGCTTAAAGCATGTGGAAAACAAAGTTGAGATCCTGCTCGTGCATATGACATCAGCCATTCACACACAGAGCAGAGCCAGACCAAGGGAATGCAGAATTACTGCTTCTTTATGAAAAACCTGAACACTCCATCCTGTGATTTCCCCCCTTTATACCCACACAGAAGGAAATAGGGGTGATGTCTAATGTTTTAGGAACTGCACAATCCCATATGTGATAGCAAATTCTTTCATACAGAAATAAATTTGTGGCTGCCATAAGTTTTCTCAAACAAAGGTGGAGCAGTCCTAGTTGGATTCTTAGAAGCTTAGGAGTTTTGTGAGGTTTTTAAATGGTGAGTTTTCATTCTGAAGACACTATAAAAACTATCTTATCTGCAGCAAAAAAATTAGTGGCAATGGCAATTCATATTTTAACAATTTTACTTGTAGAACACAAACTTCATTTCTTAAAGTAGTACTTCTCCCACTGAAATAAGTGGACATAGTTTTGGGACTTTATGAAAATTCATCTCTTTATGTTAACTCTGAAATTCAAGAAACATTGATCTGGTATGGTTTTAAAAATCACGAACTATAACACAGAACTATAATTTGATATTAGTCCTTCTGTATTTTAGTCTCCTCTTCAAACCTCCACATCTCCCTTGAACAAGATAAAGTTAGGTGAGACAAATACTTACAACTGTGAGTTATATGCAGATAAAATGGGAGGGATTAACTGTTTCAAGGTAAGAGTAATTCCTGAATAGCAGTGCAAATCATCATAGATAAGCAAAGAATTCCATCTTAGCCAGAAGCCTTGTGAAGGTAAGACTAAGCGACAGGCTCAGAGTCGCAAGTCACTTCCTTTACGGGTGTAGAACTTCATATCTGTGATCAGACAGAGGCCTGGGCAGGTGCAGCATGGGGCTTGCTTTGGCCAGGTGAGCTATGGAACAGGTTGTGGCAAGAAAGGATCAGGTAAAAGCATGTGTAATTAAGGTGAAGAATAATCACTGCTGAAAGATTCATGAGCAGTGTCTGTCAGAGCATAATACAGAGTTGAAAAGTACACTAGATAGCAAGCAGCTTTCATGGAATTGAAGATTGTATATCCTGGAAAATCATTGATGCTAGTGGTTACAAGACACAGATAGACCAGTACATCTCCAACTTTAACATGCATACCAGTCACCTGGAGACTTGTTAAAATACATAAATCACAGTCCATTCGCTGTTTCCACAGGTGGCTATCATAGTTCAGCTGTGTCCCATAACCCAGTGAGCACCAGTGTCCTCATCTATAAAATGGGGTATACTAATGGCGTCTACTTCTTGAGGGTGGTTGAAGGTGAGATAATGTGTGTGAAGTGTTTTCCACCTCGTAAGAACTCAATGTGCGTTGATCATAACCAAGATCATTTGTCCATCAGCACTCTTAGGTGATAGCCAGGAGCCTCTCACTGGAAGCTGTCAGACCGCCTCCCAGAGAGGTTCCCACTCCCCAGGCGGTGAGGAGAAAGTGTGACACACAGCCACTGCTTTCTTCTGAGGCTTACAGAATGTGTTCTTTTTTCCCTCTCTTTTTTTTTTTTCTCTTATTCATTCAAAAAATAGTTGCTGAGTGTCACCCATGTGTCAGGAAAAAAAAACTGGATAACAAGACAAAGTCCATGTGATTCTGGAATGGACAATTTAGTGAGATAATAAGCATTCCCCCAAGCTAAATAAATAATTACATAGTTCATTGTGTATGATAAGGGCTGTGAAGAAATGTGAGACTCAGAGAGTAAAAGTTGTGAAAGTAGAGAGCTATTTTAGTCAAAGTTAACTTCGATAACTTGAATATATCTTAAAAGATTTAGCTCCTCATAAACTGTGCATACCTCAGGGTCAGACATTAGGTCATTTGCTTCTATATTTCCGGTGTTACACAATGTGTCTGGATTTATGCACATGTTTAATAAATACTTGTGGAACAAAAGAGATAACGAATGAAGGAATGAATGTTAGATTCCAATATAAACCCCAGATTAGGAAACAGAGTCTCAGAGAGATTTGATTTTCCTAAGCTAAAGTAGAGAGCAAGAAAAGTCAGTGCTGTGTTCACTGTGCTGTCATATACATGCCTAGAACATCTTTGATCTAATAATTCTCCATCTGTTCCTCCTGCCATATTGACCAGACTTGGCTACTTGAGTAGAATTCTGAGAGCTTGTTTGTCTAGTCTTTTACTTAGTCTTCATGGAAACCATGACTATTTACTCTTGAGTAGACAAAAGACTTCACCAAAGTTCCTACAGTCTATGCTCACCTGATAAACCAATTGTTTGATCATAAATCATAAGATTCAGAATGTGTGACTGATCAAAGACTAGGAGAGTTCCCAGTGAGATGTCTTAGGATTCTCTTAGAAAGGAAAAATAAATTTTGGACAATTCTCAACCCTTTTGGTCCTTTCCCCCTTAAAAATTATTAACTACCCCAGAGAACTTTTGTTTATGTGGATTATATCTATTGATATCCACTGTATTAGAAATGTAAACTATGAAATTTTTAAATTAAACTTAGTAATATTAAAATATACATTTATTAATTTATTTAAAACTAAAAGTTCGTTAACATTAACATACCATTTTAACGAAAATATAAACATCTCCTGTAAAACAAACAAACAAAAAAGGTATGTAATGAGAAAGGAGGCATCATTTTACATTTTTTTGAGACTGTCTTTAATGTCTCCCTCAACAGAGGGAAGCTGCCTTCTGCTGCTTCTGCATTTGATTTGCTGTATCCTGTGGTGATTTAGCCTCTGGAAAATTCCACACTCATGAGAGAATGAGTATTTAAAGGTCAAATAACATCTTAGTATTATTATAAAAGCAGTTTTGATCTTGTAGTTTCCACAGAAAGGACATAGGGGACCCTGTTCTATGGTTATTCCACCAAGAATATGTATTCTTTGTGGTATGTGGAATTTTCTTATTTGCTTGATTTCCCTATAGCTAAAGTTCCCTTAAAGTCATCCAAACGTAAGTCTTCAACCTAATAATAAGATTTCCTCAAAGAAGGAGAAGATATTAAAATTTAGAAAGCCGGGCGTGGTGGCACACGCCTTTAATCCCAGCACTCGGGAGCACTGTGAGTTCGAGGTTGGCTTGGGCTAAAACGCAAGCGCAAGACCGGCCTGAGGTACATAGTGCGACCCTGCCTCAAAAAACAGTGGTCAGGAGTTTGGCTCAGTGGCTTAAGTGCCTCCCCTGGCAGGTGTGAGGGTTGTGAGTTTGAACCCTGGTGCCATAAAAATAAAAAATAAAATATAATAAAACTTACAAAAACACAGTAGAGCAGCTGTTTTTTGCCTAAATACAGTGAAGACAATTAAATTCACTAAGACATTCATTCTTTTATCAAAATATCACAAGGCTTTGCATGTAAGGTCCTGGAAATATCAATATATTTATTTCATAGGCTTTCCCATTTTTACTACCAACAGCAATGGCTTCCAACTCATACTCGTTGTGGGGAACTGGTTCACACAGTTGGGCATGCAGGTTAGGTCAGCCTAGAACCCACAGGGTGAACCAGCAGACTAGAAACTCTTAGGCACAGAAGCTCCAGTCCACAAGCAGAATTTCCTCTTCAGGTAAACCTTGGTGTTGCTCTTAAGGCCTTCCAGGTGCTTGTATGAGACTTACACAGGTTTCTGATGATAATACTGATGATAACTGATTTAAGGTCAACTGATTGTAGATGTCAATCCCATCCTCAGGGTACCTTCACCGCAAGGAGTAGATCAGTTTTTATTAAATATGTAACCAGGCACTATAGCCTAGCCAAGATGACACACAAAATGAACCGTCATAACACACAACATGTGTTGATGAATGAGTGAATAAAGAAACGAATTAATGGAGCATCATTGCTTTAGGAAGAAAATAGCCTAGAAGGAGCAATGCATATGTAAATAAATGATTACACAATAATAAAGCAATTATGATGTCATAAGGGAGGCAGTGAGTGCATATACATCCAAACAGTGACAAGTCACATATGTTGAGATTGAAATGCTGGCTCTAATTTAATTAGTTATGAGATTTAGCAAACATGCCCACTACTATCAAAACAAGTTGGATTTTATTTTTATTTTTGAGACAAAATCTTGCTATGTATGCTGGCCTTGAACTTGGTATGAAGACAGGGCTGGCCTTGAGTTCACAATCCTCCTGCCTCAGCTTCCCAAGTGCTAGACTCACAAACATATACTGCCACACCCTGCTTCATCAAAAAAGTTGGAATTCTTCATTCCTGGAGTCACCTAGAGGCTTTTAACTTGCTCAGAAAACATTTTCCCTAATGACTTCTGTTTATGGAGCTTCCTGGCTTTTTTTTTTTTTCACACTTGCCCAGTGAAAAAGGTTATAGGTATGGAAGCCACATCACAGCCTGTAGAATTTTAAGTTAAGACTGAAACCAATTAAACACAGATCTTTCAGTTAGGTGCCAGTGTTGACAGAAAATCATAGAACCTTTCTTGGAGAGAAGTGTTAGTGAGTTTCAACTATGCTGAATGCCTTTGAGATGTTCTCTGCTACCACCTACTAAAGTAAAAGGCAAAACATGTTTCTTTTTACAGACTTATGAGGTTTTCTGTGAAAGTTATGAATGGGCTAAAATTTCAACATCAATAATACAGTTTTTTGTAGTATACTTTCTTCTTAAACCCAAGATTAATACATGGCTTCATTCAGACTATAAAATATTCAAGAAATATATAAATAGGAAAAATAACGCATAAACTTGTCCGCTTTCCTTTCCGTCTCCACAATCCCATTTTCTTTCCCAGAGCTGTGTCTCCTTTTGGTTCTATCTTTATAACTAGAACATAAATGTTTACATACAATTTTTAGAATGTCAGTATGCATTGTTTTGCTGTATTCATTCTGAAAGTATAGAAGGAAAAATCAACTCTGACCAACTCCAACTCAGTTTCTGCTACTACATTCTCACACCACAGATCACCTTTGACACCAGGTATGTGGAAGTTTTCCCCCCACAGCCAACCATCAACAGATGCCCGCTAAGTGTGCTTTCACCCAATAGAGTTCTAACACTAGCTCTCTGGAGATAGCATCAGACCCTCTGCTAAACTCTCGGTCCTCAAGACAGCCTCTCACCCACTTTCAGTCCTGGGTTGTTTGCACCTGTGCCTCTGACTGTTGGGCTACACATGGGGTTCCCCAACAACATCCATCTTAGCTTTGATTGATCTGGTCAAGCAGCTCAGAGAACTCAGAGAAGCACATTTTGCAGTTTATTATAAAGGAAGTTCCAGTCAGGCGTGGTGGCGCATGCCTTTAATCCCAGCACTGGGGAGGCTGAGGTAGGTGGAGGGTTGTGAGTTCGAGGCTGACTTGGGCTACAACGCAAGTGCAAGGTTGGTCTGAGCTACATAGTGTGACCCTGCCTCAAAAAACTAGGGCTGGGAGTTTGGCTCAGTGGTTTAAGCGCCTGTCTGACAGGCGGGAGGCTGTGAGTTCGATCCCCAGTGCCACAAAATAAATAAATAAATAAATAAATAAATAAATAAAGGAAGTTCCAAAAGACCAAGATGAAGAGATGTGTACAGCAAGGTGCAGGGCAAGAGCTAAGGAGGACCTATGTCCTCTGCAGGCACGCTGCTCTCCCACTCTGTACACTCAGCTATCTGAATGTCGTCACACTCTGTCCATTGGGCTGTTACAGAGGCTTCACTGCATTGGCATGATTGCCAAGGGACTGGGCAGGGAAAGTCAGCAAGGGCTCTCTGTTTAGCATTTTTATTGGCCTCTGTGTGCAATATTCTACTGTCCAGAGTACAGGGCAGGATTCTTTTGAAATGAGGAGGATCTTATGACCTACTATTGGACAAAGTAGATTGGAGAACATCTTTGCTAAAGCCAGGGGACTGTTTCTATGGCTGACCACACACACACACACGCACATATACACACACACGCACACGCGCAAACACACACACACACACACACGATCATTGTTTCAAAGAATTTTGCAAATCTCTGCATACAGATTCATCTCATGTATTTTAGTGGCTGCGCAATATTCCACAGTATGGATGAGCTATAACTCACTTAACCACTCCCTTAATTCTAAGCACTGATGTTGTTTGGCTATTTTTCTCTATCACTAACAGTACTAGACATATTGCTCTAGTTATTGCACTGACTAAAAGTATGAGGAACTGATTCGAAGTGCTGTAACACTAAAGAATTTTTAGCTCACGTAGCTGCAATTCTGCAGATAAAGCAGGCTGGAGAGAGCTGGTTGATTTATAAGCTCAATGGTATTATCATAAACTTAGGACCTTTTCATTTCTCTGCTCTGCCATTCCCAGCACCCAGTTCATCTCAAGGTTGGTTTACCTCTGGATGTAAAATGAAATACAGCAGTGACCAGAGCTATAGGTTCAGGTGTTATCTGTTTGTCCATTGCTATAACAAAATACCTGAGGCTTTGTAACGTTATAAAGATTCAAGAGCATAGTGATTACACCAGCATGACCCTGTGGAGGCCTCATGGAAGATGTGTCACAGTAGTCAGAACTCATGCAAACAGGAGTGATCAGATAGATAAGAATCCAGACCGCCACTCAGGGATTAGACTCAGGCTTTACAAAAACTCAATTTTAGTCAGGCATAGTGGTGCCTGCTTGTTATCCCAGAACTTCAGAAGCTGAGGCAGGAGGATTGAGAGGTGAAGGCCAACCTCAGCTACATAGAGAGCTCAAGACTAGCCTGGAAAATATAGCAAGATACAATCTGAAAAAAAACAAAACAAACAAAAAAACTAAGATGACGCACTCTGGCAGGAACTAATTGAGGGGTCCCACACAAAAACTCCCTTAGTCCCTTCTGAGGACAGCACCTCATCTCAGTACACTTTACCTTGCTTGTGTTGTTGCTTGTTGAGACAGGATATCACTTCGTAGTCCTGACTGATCTGATACTCACAATCCTCCTGCCTCAGCCTCTCAGAGTGCTGGGATTACAGATGTGTGCCACTCTGCTTGCCTATCACACTCTTGTAATAAGATATCCTTCCTTTCTTCTAACCAATTTTTTTCATTCTCCTTTCTCCCTTATTTATCAAAAAAGAAAAACAAAAAAAAAAAATGCAATGTTAGCCATTTCTTTCCAAGGAAGAGCTGGCCCTGGTCTTATCTGAACACTTTATCCAATATACATGCATGAACCATCAATACCATGTAAGTCACGTGTATAAGGTGAGAAACATTTCTGAGAGATGGTTGTTAGTTTATAATATGTATAAAATTAAAGCATTTCCTCATCTCTTTCTTAGTATTTCATAATTCAAACTTTGGGTTAGTAGAGCACATAATATTGAACTTTTATTACTAACATCAAAATTCAGGATGTTAAACAGTTACATGAAGTATATTTTTGATGGTAGTACTTAATCAAATATTTAAATGTTTCAATATAGTAGGAAATGATGGAACCACTGGTGAGAATAGCGAAAAACTATAAAGTAGGCATGAAACATTAGAGGGATGGTCTAGTGGTTAAGACTGAAATGAAATAGTATCATATTGAAGGTAGGCAGTGAAAGAAACCTTGAAGAAAGAACACATTTGAAAGGAGAGCAGATTAAAGCTTATTAGACAAAAGTAAAGATGAAAATAATCAACATTAAAGGGCAAAGCATGGAAATAATTTTATCTGTAAGCACTTAGTCTTAAAGTCACATCTCGCAAAATGTATACCTTTCACTCTGTGTGAAATTCCATAGCATCTGTTTACCCATTCTAATAAAGCATTTCCTATGTACATTTAGGCTTCAGTGTCTATTAACAACAATTTGACAGAATCTGCTCCTGCTTATCTAAAACAATTTTTTAGGTAGTTATATTTTACCCCTGATTAGTCTAGTTATTAGACTTCATTTGTTTAGGAAGAAAAGTGTTTTGTGTTTTGTCACAATGAATTCTATTAAAAGTGTATATTATATAAAGTTCATGTTAATGTCTACCAAAGGTTTATTTCATTAAATTATTTTATTTTTATCAATTTCTTCCCGTCTTTGTTTTGAGCATTATCTAGGTGATATAGACAGTTTGTTGTTTTTAGTCTTTGCTCTATAGTTTTTGCCTCATGCCCTGCAGTATCTGGGAAGGTCTGCAGGTACAGGACATGACCAGAGAGAACAAGGTCTTATTCATAGCTGAACGAGTAGAATGCTATTCAAGAAAATATTTTGCCTTGTTGAGTTGCTCTTTTCAGTCCACACAAAGTCCTCCTCGGGTGGGATTCCATGATTTCCCTTTTCTCTGTATGGTCTTTGATTTTTCCATCTCTAAGCCTCTCACTTTCAGGAAGATCCCAGGATATTTTGTAGGGAATTCAAGCACATTGTCCAGAAGGTCCATTTGCCAAAAGTCACAACTCCTCTTTACCTTTTGAAGCCAAGGCTAGTAAAACCAACCAGAGGTAAAAACTTCTCTCTTTTATTTTATTATCCATCACTTTAGCATGTTAGCATCATTGCCATGCAGTATTTTTCTAAAAGAGAAAAAGTGATATATACACAAAATAAGATAGTTATACAGCTAGTTTCTCTTAGTTCATTGAAAAGAAAGGTTTATACTAATATTGTGTGGACAATATTTCATGCCTATATCTTGTACACTGAGTAACTACCATGAAAATAACAACACACATTGTATTAACTGTTGTTACTCTACTATTAGCCTGTTTTGAAAGTATTTTACTTTTTTTCTCTTTAAAATAAAATAAAAAATACTGTAAAAAGCAAATAAAAGAAAAAAGTGAAAGATTTAGGTGATCTAAAGAGAAACCAAATTTAATATCTTGCTAAAAAAAAAAAAAACAAAACAAAATAAAACAAAACTTTCCACAAGATTGAGGAAGAGGCCGATTGTAGAGAACTAGAGATTGGTGTCTCATCAGAATCTCCTGATTTCTATGATCAGCAGAATGAAAAGATAAAAACCAAGAAGTAAAATGTTCATGATCATTTCCCCCAGTTGCCTATTTTGTTATGAATATATATTGATATTCCTCTTCTATCACATTGAGTATTTTAATTGTAACTCCTGGAGTCTTTCGTTTGTTTGTATTTGGGGTTCTATTGTTGAATTCAGTGCCTCTCTTTCACTGTGTTCCTCCAACCACTGGTGATCCTTGGTTCCATGTTTATCTTGCTGTCTGTGGCTCTGTGGGAATCTGTCTGGGGCTTTGACTGCTGTTGATTATTGCTTAACTCCGGGGGGTTGTGAGATGGTGCATGACTTATGGGCAGGAGGAGGTGTTCCCAATGGTGGTCATCTGCCTGAGAACTCGTCCTACTCTGCTGTGAGCCAGCAGCCCTGTGGAATGCTGCCCTGCCATTTCATCCCCAGGGGCCACCCTGGGTGTCTGGAGAGCAGCTGCCCACTGTTTAGTGTGAGACAGAGCAAGGAGAGGCTGGGCTCTGCATGGGATTCACTCAGTCACAGTGTAGCCTCTCTCTGATCCACTGCACCCATTAAATGCAGGTTCCTAAAACTGTAGTTACTTTCTGCAGCAGAAATGACAGGTTTCATAAAATTATTCATAATAGATTTGCTTTAAATAACAACCTTTGTCCTGGAGAATTTATTTGTAGCACATTTTTATAATACTCAATCTTGATTATTATTGTATTTTACCTTTAGGGTAAGACCTACTACAGGTTTCTTGAAGCCCCTTTAAAAGTAAACAAAGCACCTGCCTGGCAAACACCAGCAGTTCGAGTCCCAGCACCAAAAAAATAAAAAATAAACAAACAAGCCAGGTACAGTGGCATACTCCTGTAGTCCCAACCACTGAGGTTGAGGCAAGAGGACTGCTTGATCCCGTGAATTTGGGAGTAGCCTGGGAAACATAGAAAGACCTTGTTTCTTAAAATAAACAAGCAAGCCAAAATGATTAATGGTATGTTCTCAGGGAGATTCTGCTGTAGCATAAAAATCTTTCTGTAACTAACAAGAATGATTTTGCAACTAAATAATTCAATGTAAAAGAGGGAAGACAGAATTGAAAATCTAATGGATAGTATAATAATTAAGTGGAAGAAATCAGGCTCAGGCTTGGGACTGCTCTGGGGTCTTACCAAGGGCCATTTCCTTCCTCCACATGGCAGGGGACAGCCCTGGCCTCTCTGCAAAATGCTCCACATTTTACACTGCTGGAAAAGGGGAAGGAATTTTCTCCCCCTTCAAGTCTGTGGCTCCTGCCTCCTCCTTCCTCAGCCAGAATCTGCCTCTTTCTAGAAAGAGAAGAAATGGGCAGTCCTTTCAGGACAATCTGTCTACCCTATTCCTCCTCCTACCCTCCAACCTTGTGGTCTGGTCTTATCTTCTCAAAGTTTGGATTATGTGTTCTTGAACACCGTGAAGAGAGAAAGGCCACAGGCCTATTCTGTTCTTTTCCATGGTCTCTTCTACAGAGTGAAGTGATCGTGCAGCTCTCTGCTCTCCCCTTTAGATCTCTGCAGTTGGTCTCCCTTGGGCCCCAGCTGGAGCACATGTACAATTCAGAAAGAGAAAGGATCCATTTATTCCAAAGCAACAAAATCGGAAGAAATCAGTCCAATTCATATGACCACCCAGAGAATTAAGCTGACTTTGTGCAACATTTGAGTAGAAGGAAACAATGCTCTCAATTCTCCCAAAAGCAAAGGGGCACGGGGTGCTTCCTGATTCTTTGATTTATATTTAGGTTATTAAATACATGTCTGAAAATATTTCCCAAGGACAAAGATAGTTTTTGTTAAAGGTAATTTCAAAAAGTGCTTACGACTTTGAAATCATATTTTCCCTCAATTATTTATTGTCACCAAAGTTTCTAGGTATCCCGCCACATTTATTCATCTTCGATCTGATAAAGATTCAAAGTGTTTGTGTTTAACATCTGTTTACATAATGTATATAAATATTGCATTTGTTAATAACAATGTATATTTTGAATCTCCATAAGTACATGTGAAGGAACCAAGAATGTCTGGGTTTTGTTTTGTTTTAGTTTTTTTGGTACTGGGGATCGAACTCAAAATGTCTGTGTTTTTAAATGATCTGCTATAATGCAGGAGTGTGAATGTTCAGAAGAAAACAAAATTCATCTCTCAGTTCTACAACCTGTTAGGGTTCCCCTGCTCACTGAATGACTTCCTCCTGTATAATTAAACTGTCTACACTTTTTTTTTGCTCATAACTTGAGCCTATTTTGAGTTACAAGCTCATGTACTCTCACGAGATTCTTGTCCTGGGGTCAAATCATTATAAGTCTAAGAATCTGAACCCAGCTTATAGTAGCCAGCAGTTTATGCTACAGTGGAAGATGTATTATTTTATTTTATTTTTTTTTTGTACATCAAATTAATTACAACTCTTGGCCAATATCCTACTAAACTGTTGGGAAATTCAATGTCAGATTTTTTCCATACATGTTTTTTTTTTTTGGGGGGGGTGCCAAGGATTTAATCCAGAACCTTGGGCATGGTAAGCAAGTGCTCTACCATTGAGTTACTATTTTTGTGTGTGTAGGAAGGGAATTTTCCTACCCCTTTTAGGATTTCATGAGATTGAGGACATGTATGAGACTTTGAAGAGGGAAAAAAAATACGTATAGGCTTCAGTTCACCTTGGTAGTCACTGATATGCTCATTGCTGAAATCTGTAAGGTGTCTTGAATAATCTTGCTTTGTGCTAGAGCTGGAGACACTGATGCCCAGAGACTAGCCTTCCACTCTCTAAAGTGCTTCCAGCATGTTAGTGTTACTGAACATTTGCTGTTGGTCTCAGGTCTCACCTGATACCAAGATTCTCTGAATCCAAAACAAAAAACTGAGCAGGACACACAGAATTGTAATACAGACAAGACATTATTAAAGGAAAGTACACTCCTTGGATGATGAGAAAGCTCAAAAGCAAGTTTGACTCAGAGTGGTCCAGTATGCTTTAGGCTTTGAAGTTTTTATTGAGACCTTTCCTGGATTTGGGGCTGTGGGGTGGCACATAAAGGACTCTGTTCAATTAATTGAAAGTCCCCATCCCCTTGGGAGGGGATGTTTTTAATTTTATATGGGCTGGGACAGAAAGCCCACAGGGAAGAGAGCTAAGCTAATGTTATTAAAATGACTAAGGGGTCGGTTATTGTCTGACACTGAAGCAGGTGAAGGCACATGTTCCTTGGGCTCATACTGGAGGTCAAAGAGATGTGATAAGGGGAGGAGCATATTTTTTGGGCTCATATCAGGATATTAAAGCGATACAGTGAGGGTAGGACCATATTTCTTAGGATGTTAAGGAAATCATTTTTGACCCTAAGGCCAGGATGTCTCCCACACTTTCTAACTCCTCCCTCAGTAGGGAAAGGTCCCTATCACAAAACCCAAGCCCTCTTCCACTGGACTGCCACACACCAAACCTGCCTCCCCACCATCCCCGATCCCTGAACTCTGTGATTTCTTCAAACAGTTAGGGCTTTTGAAAAACAAAACTAAAACAAAGGCCAGGATAGGTTATGCTGAACCACTTTCTTCAGTCCCTGAGACAAAAAAGACTAAATGAGGGAGGGAAAACATAATCAGAAAACAAAATCCCAGAGGTTAGTCGTCTTTCTCTAAAGCAGCAAAAATAAGACACAAATTAATACCTTTTTGAAAAATTGTCCTGCTGCAACTCGACAGAATAGGAATTGTCCAGTGCCTCAGCACTCTGTTATCTGGTAGCAGTGCAAACACAAACTAATCCCTGTAACAGAGCTGAGTGTGGCAAATAATAAAAAAAGTGAAAATTCTATGGAAGTGAAAACAAACAAACAATTCTATGAAGTACAAAGGTGGAAAGATTTCTTTTCACTGGGGCAAGTTCTGAAACAATGGCTATTTGAGGGGCTGGGGATTCAACTGAGTGGTCAAATGTGTGTATGCACACTCATGCACACACACACAGAAACACAAATTAAAATTGGTATTTCAGCTGGGCCTTGGAGAGGAGTTGCTATTTCTGTAGAAGACAAGTAAGCTGCAACAGAGTACATTTTAGGTAGAAGGAGGTATGAGAACAAAGACAGGGATGTGGGAAAATGGTACCTGGTCAGAGCACAGGGAATCCTATGAACTGATGAGAAGCTGGGTAAGGTGGTACACACCTGTCATCCCAGAACTCTGGGAGGCTGAGGCAGGAGTATCACAAATTAGAACCCAGTCAGGGCAATTTACTGATTTAATGAGACTCTGTCTTAAAACAAAAATGAGAAAGGGCTGAGGATGTAGCTTACTGGGAATGCCCTGGGTTTAATTTCTACCACGGAAAGAAAAAACTTGATAAGAAAACCTGGCTCACTTTGGGACTGGAAGGGGGTGGAGTGATTACAGAGATGTGACTTTCCCCCAGCAGGAGCTAGATACAGTCCTAACAGACCTAACTGGTCATAGAGACTTAAGGACAATCAATGGGAGGAATTTGAGTAACTCACCATGACAATGCAAAGCCAGTGCTATCAGGGTAGGGTGCAATTAGGACAGCAAGCCCTCCAAAGTTCTTAAATGTCTGACCCCATGTACTTACTGATTTTTTTTTTGTCTGTTTTCTTTATCATATGAGGGTATTTGACATATTTTGCCCTAGTCTCAGCCCTAGCTAGACTCCAGGACATTAGGAATATCTCACCTGTCTCTTGTTATGCTGCTTTAAGTCTAGTGGGAGAGTTTTGACACAGGGGACCAATGGAGGATATTTAGATGCTTGGGCTTTCTTTATGTTATATCCATGAGTTTAGGTATAAAAGTTCTCTTTCTTGGGGGTGATGGGAATGTTTCTATTAAATTTCTTGAGTGAAAGTAGTAAAAGAAAAGCAACTAGACTTGTGTTTTAAAAATTGGTATTACTGAAGACAACTAGCCAGCCTTCCTGGTAAGCAGCGCAATAAGTTCCAGGAAGAGAAAAATCAGTGCCTCCTGAGAACCCGCCATGCTGGGTCTGGGAGGATACAACAAGAAGACAACTAGCCAGCCTTCCTGGTAAGCAGCTCAAGCATCACAGATTCTAGGAAGAGAAAAATCAGTGCCTCGTGAGAACCCACCATGTTGGGTCTGGGAAGATCCAACAAGAAAACAGCTAGCCAGCCTCCCTGGTAAGTGGCACCGGGTTCTAGGAAGAGAAAAGTCAGTGCCTCCCATGAGCCTACTGGCATGTGGGGTGAGAATCACCAACCCCCAACCCTGTAAACAACCTGCTGGTTCAGAGGACTGGCTAAGCTGATAGCAACTAAGGTACGTAAAGCAACTGAATGCTTGTATTGTTTGGTTGATTTTGCAGGCCTGAGGCCAGCAGTCTGAGCATCTCTTAGGAGGATGACAGTATGCAATATAGCAAATATGGGGGATTTCCTTCTCTCTTGTCTTTGAAATTCAATATTGTTGTCACTGTTTTTGCTTTGTTCTGATTGTTTTGCTTTATTCAATATTCTGTTTTGTTTTTGGTTTGATTTTGCTGTACCTGATGGAATGGACAACTATTGTGAAGATAACAAGATTTACTATGGTAGCTAATGTTTTCCTAGTATGCTGCTTTGAAATTCTGTACCAATTTTACTGCTTTGTTTTGATTGGCTTTGTTCTATTTTGTTTTACTATCTTTAAAATAAAAAAATTGGTATTACTGGGGTAAAAATGTGATGATGATTTGGTTGCTATGCTCTTTTGTCTCATGCCTTCATTCATTTACTTAACAGATACCTATAGAGTTACCAGGTAATGGAAATCTGATTTTCCCTTTCCCCTTTCTTGTAACAGAACCTTTGCTTTCCTCAGTGACCCCCAACCTGTGCTAAAATCCCTTTGATTTGGTGGAACTGGTTCCAGCCTTGAGTCCAGAAGCAAACATATGACGTGGGTTAGCCAGACCTCACACCCTGCTGACCAGGGTGAATGTGTCACCAGGGCGCATGTGATGCAACCAGAGAGAATGGATCTAAATTCTTCAACCCCTATGGAAAGACTGCGAAGAAAAAGACCCGTTATCTTGTCAAAACTGGAACTGAAAGTTCAGGTTGCAAGCTTGGAGATGGAGGGGATCATCCTAACCAGAAAGGTAGACTTTAGAGTGAAAAAGAGTGAGGAGCAAAATAGAGTCCACGAGACTGTTCAAACCTCTTTGTCTACTCTGGCCTGATTGCCCTCTGGACTTTGCAATGACGTGAGCTTGTGTTTTATTAAGATCAGTTTGGGTCACATTTGGTCACTTGCAACTGAGTGTGTCCAAACTGAAGCAACTTGGAATACTGGCCTGATGTCATGGAGTATAGCTATGGATGCGGGCCCAAATTTTATTACTTCTACCCTGTAAAATAAGTCAGAATAAACTATAGAAGAGTCCCAGCCTTTGCTATGATATAATAATTGCCTGGATCTGCTCAGTAAAAAAAACAAAACTATTCTGTTTCATCCAACCTGAGTACTTCGTGAATATTTTTTTAAACTTTGAAGTCAGAAACCAGTTGATGGATTTCAGATGGGAAGCCGTAGAGTCACTATTTTATTGGCCACATTCTTGGCTTCCTGTCCCTGCTTATCACATGTCCTGGGCAGAACTAATGTCTGTTTTTTTTCTTTCATACTTGTGCGTTCTTGGACAAAATATTTCATCTATGTGTTCATAAATGTTCTCATCACTAAAATGGGGTGAAAAAAATACCTGCTGCCTTGCCTGAAAGGATCTATTTCTCTGATGTGATAAAACACACATGAGAAAGAGAGACAGACAGACAGAGAGAGACAGAGAAAGAGAGAGAGAGAGAGAGAGAGAGAGAGAGAGAGAGAGAGATTTAAAATTGTAAAGTCTAATGTAAATGAAAGGATAAAAATTCAGATTTTTTTGTGGTACTGGGAATTGAACCCAGGGCCTTCACCCCAGCCATTTAAATTTTTGTTTTGTTTTGTTTTGAGATAGTCTCAGGTAGGTTTTGAACTTGTGATCCTTCTGCCTCAGCCTCTCAAGAATGCTGGGATTATAGGAGTGTGTCACCATGCCTGGCTAGAAGTATAGATTTAAATAATCTAAGCAAAACGTATCTTTACTTTGAATTGACTGATAACCTTATACATGGTGATCTGCTGGCAAATGTTTAACAACCTTCTCTGGTAGAAAAACATCCCAATTGATAATGTTGACTAGTTTCCATGGTATAAATACCCACAACATGGCCAATTTTAATTCACCAATTGCTTGCAAAATTCCTTACTATCAGCCTCTGTGGGCTATATGGGCCCACCTCCACATAACATAGCTCAAATGCACTGACTAACCTTACCTGCCTCTTTTTCCTCACTTATCAAATCACCTGTGTGACTAAATTCTCATTCAAGTACATTTCATCCTCATGATTTCAAGAGTATCATTGTGTGGTAGTTATCAGTCAGATTAATCTATATAAAGTCATTATTATCATCCAGCTTTGCTTGACAATTTCTCTTTATGCCATGACATGCCTGAAAGCGTTCTTGGCATTGAAGCCAAATCGATCTTTAGCTGCATTAGATTACCTTCTAGTTCTGTAATATTTCTACACCTTATTTGCAAGGAAATATTCTGGTTGTACTTGTAGGTAAACATGGTATATAAAATTCTAGTATGAGGACATTCAGCTGCACGCATTTTAAACAGATGACCACTTCCTTGAGCTTATAGGAGGTCTCTCAGGCAAATGAAGGACACTCAGTCTCCCATAGTTTTTTTTGTGTTTCTTTGTGAGTTATTCAAAAAATAAACCAAGGGGGTGTAGCTCAGTGGTGGAACATCTCCCTGGCATGTGTCAAATTCTGAATGTGATCCCCAGCCTGTAAGTCAACCAGCCAACCAACCAACAAACAACCAACAAAATGTCCCTCAATGAATAATACCAGGGCAGTTTTGAAACAGTTCTTAAAGCTATCACACCTTCCACGACTCTAAAAGCTCAGTGATGAAACAAATTGTTAAGAATATATCGGTTCTCCTGCTGGTAGTAGAGCAAGATTGCACAAGAAACTGGCCATCACTGCATCTTATTAACACAGGAGCTTCCCTTGGACTTTTACTCTTGTGATGTGCAACCATTCTGTGAGTGAAACTTCTGACAGCATTGGAGCTCCGGGTGACCCCAATCAGCCAGTGAACAGGATGCAGTGGGAGGATGCCAGGTGACAGCCTCTGTTCTGAAGGGTGTTTCAGGCAGGGGTGACAAGCTATGATCGGCTGCTACTGTCTCATTTCCTGGAGTTTATCTTGCTTTCTTGCAATAAAGGAATACAGCAACTGATATTTGTAAAATGACATTATGTGTTTGGCAGATTATAATGGTAAAATGTTGGAAAC